>CM021104.1:75663953-75702192 GCA_007115665.2 Sequoiadendron giganteum | reverse complement strand
AAAGGTAATATTTTTCACTTGAATGTTGCTAGTGAAAGTTCATTGATTGCTCAAGTTGATGTAAGCTAGTTATGGCATAGAAGTATGTTTCATGTAAACTTTGATAAAATTGTCAAAATAAGCTCCACACAAGCAGTCAAAGATCTACCTAAGTTACTAAAGCCTGCTAACACTGTATTCAAGGAATACCAAATTGGAAAGCAAACAAGAATTTCATTTCTGAGAAAACAACATCATTCCAATGGAGTACTGGATTTGGTACATACTGATCTATGTGGTCCATCCATAATCAAAATTCTACAAGGAGAAAGGTACTTTATGTTGCTATTGATGATTATTCTAGAATGGTTTGTGTTGCTTTCTTAAGAGAAAAACATGAGTCATTAGAGACATTCAAAAACTTCAAAGCTTTGGAAAAAATTGAGATAAATTTAAAGATCAAATGTTTAAGATCAAATAGAGGTGGTGAATTCACTTCTTGGGAGTTCAATTCATTATGTGAAGAGAATGGAATAAAAAGGCAACTATCTACTCCCCAGACCCCACAACAGAATAGAGTGGTTGAGAGAAAGAATGGAAATTTTTTAGATGTTGCCAAAACCATGATGTTGGAAGGTAATGTTCCTCATTTCCAATGGAATGAAGCTATAAGAATTATATTTTATACTATCAACTGGGTGAATGCCAATAGTAATTCTGGTAAGACTCCTTTTGAGCTATGGTTTGGTCATAAACCTATAATTAATTATTTCAAAATCTTTGGAAGCAAATGTTATATTAAAAGACATGAAGATATAGGAAAGTTTGAAGCGAGAAGTGATGAAGGAATCTTTCTGGGTTACTCTACTAAGAGAAAATCCTACCAGTGTTACAATAAAATATTGAAGAAAATGGTTGAGAGTGAAAATGTCAGAGTTGATGAGGATATTGAAAGATCGTCTAGGTATTGCGGATATGATTTAGATGACCAAAAAGATAGTACTGATAATGGAAAGCATGTGCAAACACATAATTAAAATCAGAGTGTTTCGGTGAATCAAGAAAATCATGAAGAAGAAGACAGTGGAAATGCAGAAGAAAGAACAGAATCCAAAACTCAAAGGTATGCAAAGCAAAGTCATTCTGAAAGTCAGATCATAGGAAACAAAAACAAAGGTGTACAAACTAGAAGAAGAATTGCAGAAGAATACTGTTTGATATCCAAGACTGAGCCTAGCAATGTCAATGAAGCATGTAAAGATGAATATTGGATGGAAGCAATGAAGGAAGAACTAATGCAAATAGAGAAAAATGATACATGGATTCTTGTTCCTAGACCTCAAGACAAAAATGTGATTGGAACCAAATGGGTTTTTCAGAATAAGCTAAATGAACAAGGTGAAGTGATCAGCAATAAAGAAATACTAGTATGTAAAGGATATTCACAAATGGAAGGTATTGATTTTGAAGAAAATTTTTCCCTTGTTGCTAGAATTGAAGTTGTAATATTATTTCTTACTTATGCTACTTTCAAGAACTAAAAAGTATGTCAAATGGATGTGCAGTCAACATTTCTGAATGGTGAGTTAGAAGAAGAATTTTATGTTGAGAAACCAGATGGATTTCAATTGACTGATGAAAATGACATGGTGTGTCAGTTGAAGAAAGAACTATATGGACTCAAACAAGCCTCTAGACCTTGGTATGAAATACTGGATAAATACTTGTAGAAGCTTGGATTCAATAAAGGTACTACTGACAACAATCTATACTTCAAGATGGATAAGGATAAAGAATTGATTATTGAAGTCTTTGTTTATGACATTATTTTTGAAGGAGATAATAACTTATGCATGAAATTTTCAGATGAAATGAAAAGTGAATTTGAAATGTCAATGATAGGAGAACTGAAATTATTTTTAGGATTGCAAATTACTCAATTAGATAATGGAACCTTTATATCTCAGTCCAAGTATGTGAGAGAGTTACTGAAAAAGTTTGGCATGGAAGATGCAAAGCCAGTTGGTACACCCATGGTAACCGGATGCAAATTATCTTAGAATGATGATTCTCCTAAGGCTAATCAAACAAGATATAGGTCAATGATAGGTCGAATGCTATATTTGACTCAAACAAGACCAGACATTATGAATATTGTGTGCATGGTTGCTAGATATCAAGCCAATCCAAAGGAATCCTATGTGACTGCAATAAAGAGAATTTTTAGATACTTAAAAGGAATAGTTGACTTTGGGTTATGGTATCCAAAGGATGATTATCTTACTCTAAATTCCTTTATAGATGCAGATTGGGCAAGAGATGGAAATGATAGGAAAAGCACAAGTGGCGGTGCATTCTTCTTGGGAAAGAAGCTGGTGTCTTGGCTAAGTAAAAAGAAAAATTCCATATCTCTATCTAATGTTGAGGAAGAATATATTGTTGTTGAAAATAATTGTACTCAAGTATTGTGGATGAAGAAAATGCTAAGAGACATAAAAATTGAGTATGATGAGCCAATTTCTATATTTTTTAACAATTCAAGCACCATAAACATTTTTAAGAATCCAATGCTACCCTCAAAGACAAAACATGTATCTATCAAGTGTCGCTTTTTGAGAGACAAGGTGAGTGAGAAAGAAGTTAGATTGGAATATGTGTCTACAAAGGAACAAATTGCAGATATCTTTACTAAACCATTGCCTAAGGATACTTGTGAGTATCTCAGAGGAAAGTTAGGGGTAATTTCCCCTCCTAATATGAAATAAGATGCAAGTCTTTGCATCAATCCATGTACTTATAGTTAGATATTTTTTTGAATTGATTTTGTGATGGCTGCTACTCAGGGGGAGTAGTCAGATGTTTCAGATGATATGTGGATCAGAGAATGTGTACCTTTGTCATTAATGTCAAAGGGGGAGAAGAACAATGTGAAAAACTCTTGAAGAAAGGGGGAGAATAACATGAACAAAGGAGGTGAAGTGTACTATGTGAATAGTTAGTTGTGTTGATGGTATTATTTTTCACATCATGTGTTGCCATCAATGCCAAAGGGGGAGATTTTTGGATGTTGTGGTTATTTTTTTGATATGTGGTTTTCATTGATGTCAACACTATTAGAATTAATCATTTTGAAGGTTGTATATGTCGAGGATATTGAGAAAATTGTAATAAATATATTGCAGGCAGTCAGTGAAGTTGAGAAGGTCACAGTGATGAAAATTTATGTATGTTGATGATCTGAAGGCACACATTAAAGGGTTTGTTTATGAGCCTATCTAGTATGATGTCCAAAATTTTCATAGGTGCGCATAGAGAATTGAGGAAGTTATAAATTTTTGTGTTCCTACAATTATTTAGTTACTATAGCAGGTGTTTCTGGAAGATGAGATTGCAATCTGGTGAAGTGATGTTGCATATATTCCTAAGGTGTTCAGTGATTTTTCTAGATCATTCTTTATTAGTGTGGTACACCTGCATTGATTGGCATGTTCGTAATTGAATATTTTTCCTTGTGTGCTCAAGGTTTTCATGTTCTTGGCTGACACGATGGTGGTAGCGTGTTGTGGATCCTTATGAGTTAATCTTGTATTTTTTTGTGTGTTCAAGGATGTTGATTTAGATCCTCACTATGTTGTGAGTGACCTAGGTTGGTGCGCTTTAAGATTTATTCATGTATTGAGGATGATAGTTGTAATTTATTCTTTATTTTGTGGCCGACATAGTTGTTGATGTAAATCCATGTAGCGGATATATAAGAGCAATTGTTTACTCATTTTAATGTATTCTCAGTGAATGTGTGTGAATTATATACAAGGTATGTGTGAATAAAGATTAGATCATTTGAGTGCAAAGCGGAGTGTGAAGAAGATTGAGCGAAGTGTGAAGAAGTGTTTATGTGCCTAACCAGAACTGTAATCAATCTTTTGTAGAAGTTAATTTCTCATTTCAACCTCATCAAATGGATTTAATCTGATTGTCTTATGTACGGAAATGAGCCTTCCCTTTGAGAAGTGAGCTCAAGGCAATGTGCTTGAATGCATTTGCATTCCCTATTCATTTCTTTCATTATACTTCTAATAGGGTATAATCTTGTGGACTAACATCCACCGTGGTTTTTCCCCTAACATGGTTTCCACATATAAAAATCTTGGTGTTCATGTGTCTCTGATGTGATGTTTATTTATGCTTGCACTATTAATTATCAGATTTGCGATTAGAAGTTGTTTAAGGTTGAATAAGCTTAATTTTTGTAAGAACTGATTCACCCCCCCTCTCAGTTGTCTATCCTTGTTTTTCCAATAGTTACAACACTTCACAATGCTTTAGCAAGGCACCATTGAAATACATTAGTTCACAAGGGCCCAAGACCTAACGTAAATGTGTTATCCATATTACAACACTAAGCCAAAATACACAAGGACGAACCAAATGAGTGTGAAATTTTCCAAGGACCCATTTTTCAACACTACATTTAGCCCCCTTTTTAGTGAGAGGAACTTGCTTCAAACTCACACTAAAGTAGACAAAAATGCATCAAGAGGGCTTCCATTGTACCAATTCCATCAACATACGATGACAACGATCAAGAGGGATGATCAAGTCCCTAGGATCACGATCCCATGACAAACCAACATAAGCATAAAGGAACACACATGCAAATGATATAAAGAACAATGACAAGGCCAATCATACACTACCAAAGATGAAAAAGAGAAAAGAAAAGAGAGAGAGAGAGTCAGATCAAGCTTCAACCATTTTTCCATCTTGATGTGGATTGGATCTAGGCTATTTGTCATAAAAATGTATACTCACTCTGAGGTGATAGAACTCTTGGCTATCTGCAAGGTGAGAAACATACAGCCATGGCTTGTATGTACTCACACACACATTAAAGTGGCTATGGGTAAATTCATGCCTCGGATTGGGCTTCCCACTCAACCATACCAATGTTATACCTTCTAATAAATTTAATAAGTACCACATAAAAATGATTTTTGAGGTTCATGAGACAAGTAAAACTTTGTATGCTTGGAGCTCATGAAGAAACAAGATGGCTCCATAGGCATGCAAGTTGTTCTATGCAAGGTGGCCAAATAAAAAATGAAACATAGGAAATGTTCAAAGGGGTGTTTCTTAGTTCATGTGAGGTCTTTAACTTAGGTAACATTGTTCCTAATGTCTCCAAGAGAGGACCAGTTAAAAAATAGAAAATTTTCAACTTAGGGGATGCAGTGTGTCACATCAAGCCACCAAGAGGAATGTAATATGATAAGAGAGATCACACTTATGAAGGAAATTACACCCAATGTGCAACAAATGCATCATATGAAGCAAGAAGGCTACACTAAGAACCATGAAAATGAAAAATGAAAAAGAATAATGTCAATGTATGCCCTCACTTTAAAGAAATTTCTAAACACCATGCTGTGAGAAATTACTTTAAGATAGAAAATGAAAAAAATTAAAATGATAAGAAAGCCATGAGAGCCAACTTGGAAAGCCCTATGCCAGGTCATATGTTTCTGAGTAAAGTTGCGTCATGTGAGATAAAAATAAAAGAGATGGGTTTCCCCAAAAATTAAAGCATTTGGGGTCAGTATGTTCTTTTCTATAATTTTTTTAGAGATCTGGAACTATCATTATCCCCAAAATACACATAGAACTAGAAGAATGACACAAAGAGAGTGAAAACAAAGAAAAACCATTTGGGTCAACATGGAAGAGACATAGGGTGTCTCGATGCCTTGCGTCATCACAAAAAGGAAAACACAAGAAAATTAGATAAAGATGAAATGAAAAGGACAAAGAAAATTAAAGCCTTTTGGGTCAACATAAAGGAGACATGAATGTCTCAATGCCTTGCATCATCCCCAAAAGGAAAACACGAGAAAAAGATAAAGATGAAATGGAAAGGAAAAATAAAATAAAAGCCTTTTGGGTTAACATGAAGGAGAAATGAATGTCTTGATGCCTTGCATCATCCCCAAAAGGAAAACACAAGAAAAAGATAAAGATGAAATGAAAAGGAAAAGTAAAATAAGATCCTTTTGGGTCAACATGAAGGAGACATGAATTTCTTGATGCCTTGTGTCACCTATAAAAGGAAAACAAAAGAAAAAGATATGTACAACATAGAGAAGATTATAGGTAAAAATAGAGGAATGCCACAAAGAGAGAGAAAATAGAATGTCACGAGGGGTCACATCACACACATGCAATCACACACCAAATAAAAAAAATAAATAAATGATGCAAAAGACTAGAAAGGAATATGTGAGTCAACCTATGAGAAATCATCCACCTCCCAATCATGTTCTATGTATACCAAAGGTGGGAAACCATCCAAAGGGACAAGAGAAATTTTCAAACTACGAGAAGCACCAAGTTCAAAACTCTTTATAGAAGATTTTTCATTTAAGCTCATGGAAGAGGAAAATAATTTATTCAATTCATTGTGCACCTCTTCGTCTATTTTATCAACCTCGTCATCATCATCTAAGTTGATCACAAGAGGAGGTCGAAGGATAATGTCCATTGAAGAGTTCAACTCTTGTTGTGGAGGTTGCATTAAATTTTATTGCTTTGGTTGGGGAGGAGGGTCATCATGCATTGCTTCAGTCAAGTTTAGATCTTGATTTTCTTTGTTTAGTTAATCATTTAACTTGCGAGCAAGGGAATGACATCTACATATATGCTCCCTATCACCTCTATTTCTTTTGTTTTTGTTTTCAATTTTCAATTATGTTGGAGCGGGTTGGTCACCAATTGGTTTCTTTTCTTCCCTAAGGGGAGGAATGGAAGGAACCATGGGAGGTTGTTCAACCACTTTCTCTTTGACTTTGTAAACTTGTTTTATTCTGGGAGGTGTGGTGGGGTTGGTTTCATTGTTTCTTGGTCGCTTGTAAGAGGTAGGTGAAGTTTATGTTTTAGGTTGGTCTTGGTTATTTTGGTCTTGATTAGGTTCACACATGGTTTTATCAAGGATGAGAGGTTTGAAGGTGGACGAGGACATGTTTTAGAGAGATAGTTCTACTATCTTCTTTTTATTGAACTTTTGATAAGACAATAAAATGAAGTCTTCTCTTAGCTTTATAGGTTCCATGGGATCAGGCTAAAAGGAATCTAGGGAAAATTTTCCTTTAGATGACAAGGGGTTAATGCCACTATGGTGAATAGTGAATATCTCATTATCAAAGAGAAACTTTAAGCATTTTTGCACAACCAAAGGACAAATTTCATGGAGCAAAGCCATGGGTACCCTAGCTTCACATGAAATTTGTCTAACTATGAAATGATGGAGAACCTGACATCTAATGTTTTTGGTATTATTTGTAATGGTAAGGTGATCGATCCAATCATAGGACAAACAAAACCATTGTGTATCTTGATCCATTCTTTTGATGTATCATATATATCTTGATAAAGTTCATGCATAAGAAAGAATTCCTCAGTGATCACATTCTCTCCATAGGAAGGATCTATTAATATCCCATTAGTGAGCTTGTCATAGATAAAACTGGATATGTAGAGAGGACCATCAGGTAAATATTTAAGTATATCCTTAGAGGATAAAGAAATATCAAGAGGACTTAGTTTGGCCCTTACGAGGGATGATGTATATCACCCCTATCAATGCATCTATAGGATTAACATTGATAGCATTAGTTAGAACAAAATCATTGTTTTCATCATATGTATCAACATTCATCACATCATTGTTTGGAGTTTCGATAGCTTTGAAATATGAAATATTATGTTTTGGCATGGGATTGGTGAAAATTTGCAAGTTTTGGTTCAGAAGGGCAATAGACTTATTGTCTTGATCGCTAACACCTTCAATGGATAGATAGATAGAATCAATGAGGTCTTGCACAAGATGTTTAAGATGCTTGCAATGTTTGGTGTCATGTCCATTTTGTCAGTGATGGTGGTAGTAAGAATTTGATTTAAAGCTCAGGGGTAAAGGATTATTTGGGTCAGATGTTTCAGTGGGAGGTAAGGTAATCATTTTTTGGTTTTGGAGTTGGGACATGGTATTATGAAGGGTATAGGGTAGGGGAGTGAATTTCCTTTTTTGATCTCCATAACTAAAGGGCGGCGTGGCTTTGACAACAACTACTTGGTTATTAACATTTGGAGTTGTTTTTTGAGGGGGGTTGAATTGAAGGAACCATTTATTTGGTTTCCTAAAAGGTTGGAAATTGTTTTTTTGTGCGGGATCGGATCTCTTAATTTGGCAAGAAGTGGACTTTGTATATCGACTAAAAACCAAATTTTGATAATCATGGAGGGATGTGCAAAAGTGCATGAAGGATGGGAATTTTATCATGGTAAGTTTGTCTTGGATTTTTCTTTGCAAATTTTCTATGAACATATTTTGAAGGTGTGGGTCAAGGATCTCAACATCAACTTGGGAATAAATTGATTGATAGCATGAGATAAAGTCAGTTATCTTTCTGTCCTCCTTTTTCTTGCATCTCATCATGTTGGCCAAGGTCATCTTGGGAGTCATATGCACTTGGAAATGGTTTATAAATGCCTCAACAAGTTCATCGAATGAACGAATTGAGTTATTCAGTAAATAAGAGAACCAATCCAAGGTGGTATCTTATAAGGTCCTAGGAAAGAGATTTTCCAAAAGTCTATCATCAAGGATGAGTTGTTAGAGTAATAAGTTATTACACTTAATTAACTATATCATATTGGTTAATTAATTAAGTCACTTATTCCTTTAGTTACTTAAGCTAAAGTTAGGCACATTAATAATTGATTAATTATTAAGTGCACACACTAGGGTTTCCCTTTTAGGTCAACATTACAGTTGCATACATTGCTTTTATAAAGCAAATCATCTATGTAATTTCCTAATTCTGAATATATCAATTTGCACATCTTCATGCAAAGCTCTTGCTTTTTATTGTTTTTCTCTTATGTGGAAGGCCTTTTGGTTTGCATGTCTGATCTTGGTTTCTAACATGGTATCAGAGCCTTGACATGCAACCGCTTCTCATATTTTTGAGAAAATCATCGCAGAGTTCGTTTGGGATTCCTCGACGATTACATGCCTTGAGTTCATCTATGTCAAATTTTTTATCAGATCAGGCTTCACCATTGGATTCAGAGTGCTAGAAAACATCGAGATTGGCTTTTATTTTACAGATTTTGGTCATCATTTGCCAGATCTGTGAGGGTTTCAAGTTCGATAATTTTTTGGAAGCTCTGGAGGTAGCCATATTTTTGGAGCATTTTGAGCACAAACAAAGGTCACCATTGCATTCACAGTGGCCAAAAACCCTAAGATCGTTGTTCGTTTCACCGATTTTGGAGAACTTGGTCCAGAAGACCAAAAAAAATTGCCAAAGAGGCTGTACGACCTCCTCGGCATGTTCCCTGGAGCACAAAAATTGAAAAAAAAATTAAAAAGGGTGGTTTTTCAATTTCTATACCCGTGCCTCCAGTTCAAAGGGCTTCTTCCACCAAGTGGCCACTGGTCTGCTGCCACAACCGGTGGCTCCCCCACCCTAAACCGCTAGGTCTGCCCAGCCCCCGCAGGCTCCCACAGGCTTAGCCCTAGTCACATGGAGGACTGGGGGCCCTCCAACAGCTCCTGCAATCTTCTTCACTGTTGTCACAGTCTTATTGAGGACCAAGGGCTCCACCCCAGCCCTTTGCCCTACACCTTTGGTCACATGGGTGACCAAGGTCCAAATTTTTTTTGTAAAGGGGCCAAATTTTTGTGGTGATGACCAGATGGCCATCAAATTTATGCTCAGAACTTGTTGATGTCAGCATGATGTCAACGGCCATACAACCCTTTTTGCCCCCTCCTAGTCCTGATTTGCCTTCAAGAAGCAATTTTTTTCTTTTTGGCATAGCATGGGAATACAATATCAAAATTGGGAAAACAAGATATTGCCAGAAAGCTAGTTCTGAGCACTTTCTTGTGGTGTAGTTTATTTTTCAGTATTTTTCTATTTAGCTGCATTTATTTATGTTTGAAGTCAGATATTCATTTATCGCTTCCAAGCTCATAACGTTTTTCCACGATCTCCAATTTTCGCTATCTTTGCAGTGTTGGAAAGGTATTAAGGAGCTCTATGTTGTTGTCCATCCACTTTGTTTTGTATCTATCCTAGGTTTATCATTATTCTAGATTTGGCCTGATGGGTTTTTTTGAGATTACTTGGATATTTTGGCAGTTGGGAGGGTGCAACTTGAATCTTTTCACTTCATTTCAGTATCACATCATTCAATAATCTACTATTGCTTCATTGATTCTAGAGTTGTTCCCATTTGGAGTTTCTGAGTATTCCATGGCATTGGGTCTATTGTTGCATTATTATGATTCTGATATGGTTTCTTGTAAACATAAGTATCTTTCCTTGCTTGCCGGATTTTGATTCCAGTGTTACTCCATAGTGTTCTTCCAGTGCTTCTTTGTAGCATGTCATCTCATTGTAGGGGGGGTTTGTCCCACTAGGTTTTTCTTCTCTACCTCATTATTGCATTTGTAAATGGGTACTTGATCAGGCCTAGTTTTTGAGACCCATGTTTTCTTTCATGCATCTTTTTTCTAGTGTTTTAGCTACTTCCTAAGTTCATCCTAAGGGGGGGTGTTAGAGTAATAAGTTATTACACTTAATTAATTATATCATATTGGTTAATTAATTAAGTCACTTATTCCTTTAGTTACTTAATCTAAACTTAGGCACATTAATAATTGATTAATTATTAAGTGTGCACACTAGGGTTTCCATTCTAGGTCAACATTAGGGTTGCATAACTTGCTTTTATAAATAAAATCATCTCTTGTAATTTCTTAATTCCGAATATATCAATTTGCACATCTTCATGCAAAGCTCTTGCTTTTTATTGTTTTTCTCTTCTGTTGAAGGCCTTTTGGTTTGCATGTTTGATCTTGGTTTCTAACATAAGTCACTACATAGGGCAATGTAGGCATTAACATGGTTAGAAGGATCTCCCTTCCCTCCATATTTATCAAATCTAGGAACCTCTACACCTTGTGGCATCGGTGTTCATAATATTTAAAAGGATAATGGGCTTCTTTTGACATAATATGTGGGTGGACCATTTTGATTTTGGTTTATGGTGGAAATTTTCTGTTGAAGGGATGACATGGTTTGGAAATTTTGAGTTATGAGAGGGTCATTTCTTGTGTTATGAGATGGAAGTGAAAGTGGTGATGGAGTGTATATGTTTGTGAGACATGTGAATGGAAGTCTTATAGGTGGTAAGGTAGGAGATATAACTTGTGATTCCACATAGGAACTAGGGATGCTAGTAGGAATACCCAGGGAAGAAATCACGTTACTACCTTGTTGCATTGTTGTTGTGAATTGAGGACTCGGGAGGGGTGTAGGTAGGGATTGAGGCTATTGTTGTGGGAGGAGGAATTTGAGTTCCTCCTTGGCTTGGAACATTGCTTGTTGGTAAAGGACAACTAGTGGCTGAGGGAAGATGCTTGCCAAAGATTTGCACTATGTTTCTCACAAGGTCAAGGCCATCTTCACTTTCAAGAATACGGAGAATGTTTTGTATTTTAGGAATTATAGTAGTTGAAATTTTTTCAAGGCTTATTTGATGTTGTAATTTAACTAGGTCCTCATGAATGTGGATTATGTTTTCTTGTGGGATACTATCATTCCTTGGTTCAACTTGAATACTACTTGAAGGAAAAGAGTTGTTAAGGGTCCTATTTGTGCCTAGTGTACTAGTGTACTAGTGTGAATACTAGGAGTGGAAGCTCTAGATAATCCAATATCCACAACGATTGTGCTATTGTGGGATGACATCATTCTCAAACTTCTTCTTACTATGGTATTAGCAATAGGACACCAAACACTCATGCAAAGGCTACTAAATGTGGGGTGAATGCAAATGCAATATAAACTAATAAGAAAGAAATGCTTATAACTAAAATTATGGAAAGTAAAATTGAAATGCAAAAACAACAAATAGAAACTCAAAAAATGAACTATAAATGCCAAAAAATGCAATGAAAAGTATGCAAAGGAACTGATTTGCCCAAGGTGGCAAATGAGTCCAAGTACTATTTTTTTGAAAAAAATTAGAATTTTAGAATTGAATTTTAATCTTTTTATTTTTTTTGATGGAAATCGGAGATGCAAATGCAAAAATTTACTCATTTTCAATGAAATTAAGTGCAATAATGCAAGCTAAATGATCTTTTCACTAAGGAAAAACTTGAAACCTTAGAATGCAAATTAACCAATGCAAAACCTAATGCAATGCTAATGAAATCTTAATCTAGGATTAAATACACTCCAAATCAAAATTATCATGCTCTAAATGCAAGCTCACCAAAATGAAAAGAAGAAAATTGTGGGATTCTCTCTTTTGCTTCTGGGGTTTAGGACCTAAAAGGAGAAACAATATTCACACTCTTCACTCAAGAACAAACCCTTGAGATTCTAATGCAAAGGATATTGAAACAATGCAAAGGGATTGTTCAACAGATTGGATGATGTCAAATGAGGGGTTCACCACAAAGTATAAGCTTGGAAAAGATAATGAGTCACGAAACACAATGTGATATGCAAAAGTACCTAGAAAGATGAACAAAAATGCCACAAAAATCTGCGAGACTGAAAATGTGCACCTAGAAGACTAAGGAAGATAGAATGGAGATCTAGATCACTAAAAAATCTACTGTTGGATTTGACTAGGACTCATTCACCAAGATAGGTGAATTAGTCCAATTTTTGGGAAAATGCATTAGATTAAGTTTCAACCAAAAGGGTATCCAAATCTGTAAGAATCTTGATTAGGCCTATATAGTGGGACACATTCTCTAATAGTGGTGAATCAGTCCACTTTTACTTTTTTAGAATTTTTGAACTAGTTTCTATGTCTCTCGGTCTTCTCTACTCTTTTTGACTGGTTTTGGGATTTGAATGTACAAAATACCACATATAGACCTTCTCCAAGCTTCTCCAAGGCTTGATTAAAATTTTGACAACTTTAAGGATTTGACAGATTTGTAACCCAGACCTACAAATCACACACAAGAAGAGGGAAAAATGTTGTGGGATTAGAGAATAGGGGTTTGCCTTGGTCAAACCCTTTGTTGGTAATCAAACCTTGAAATGAAAGCATATGAAAAGGGATAATGATGAATGAACAAAATATAATGTTACAACTCACCAAACCCTAGCAATAAAGTTTTGCAATTATGATTGAAATGGCTACAATGGATGTGGTCTTTGATTCTTGCTTGATGTTGATAGATATTGAATGTAGTGCTTGCTTGAATCATGAAATAACAAACATGAAGAATGCAATATTTGGCATGATGATTAATGCTTAAATAATTCTCATGAATGCTTGATAATATACCCTTGAATGCCCTAAATACTCTTGCTCAATTATGCAAGAATTCTCAAAATTACAACACTACAAGCCGACATCAGATCTAGGAGAATAAAATCCAACTGAAAATTTGATTTTAATTTGAATTTTGGTCACACAAGACTCATTCTCCCAAGGTGATGAATGAGTCCCATCACACATAATGTATGGGACTAAAAATGTGTGAAACTTGGATCAAGCATAAAAAGATTTACGTGGGTCTCATTTGCCCAAGGTGGTGAATGAGTCCCAAACACTAAATATGGGCCCCGTAAGCCAAGAAAACCTGCATTATGATTGGTCAATGATGTTGGAGTTGAGAAGATACAACACCACAAAAGCCCAAAAGATCTTTGCAAGCAAATAACCTGTTACAAGGAGAAACAAAGAGAAGCAACAAAGGAAATGCTCAAGAATGTGGAGCCATGAATTCACACAAAATGTAAATTGAATTAATGATACAAAAGATAGTTTTCAACTACATATAGATGAAAACCCTAAAAACAAAAACCCTAGGCTTGCACAATAATAATTAATAAAGTAATTAATTATTATGTACCTAATGTTAGCTTAAGTGAAAAGAGGTAAAAGGGAACTTTACGTAATTAAACAAATATTGTTTAATTAATAAAGTAAATACCCAATTACTCTAACAAATGATTGGTGTCAAGATTATCCTCAAAAAGATATAATAAATGAGGCTTGTGGATACAAAATATGACCAATTAAAGAATAAGAAAGCCCAATTATTCATGACAAGCCTAGAGGAATGTGAAAGTATGTTACAAAACTTTACAACACTTCAAATAAGGAAATATTATTGTTAATTATGATTAAAATTATGTTTATTATGCTTAGTTAATTGATAAAACCCTATAAAAGTGTGAAAGTGTGTTACAACACTCCACAACACATTAGAAAGGTACCATTGAAATACATTAGTTCACAAGGGCCCAAGACCTAATGTGAATGTGTTATCCACATTACAAAAATAAATCAAGCCAACATTAATCCAAAATCCACAAGGAGGACCCAAATGAGTGCAAAAATGTCCAAGGACCCATTTTTTTACACCATAGAAGAAAACACTTAAAGACATTAAGGTGGAGTATAAATAACCTATGTCAATTATTTGTTACAATTCAATTGATATAAACATCTCAAAGAATCTAGTGATGCACTCTAGAATAAATCACATCTCCATTAATTATTACTTCATAAGAGAGAAGGTTGCAGATGAGGAAGTTAACATGAAATATGTTCCCGCTAAGGAACAAGTAGCTAGCATTTTTACCAAGCCTCTTCCGAAGGAACAATTTGAATATCTAAGGAAAAAATTGGGACTCATTTCTCCCACATCATATCACTAGTCTCTAGTGATGGGGCATATGTACGGGTGGAGTTTCATCCATATCTCAATCATCCCTATAAATAGATGGGACAAATCAAGTAAGGTTTTAGTGGTTTTACATATTTCTAACAACTTAATGGCTATATTATTCAAAATTCCCATCTTCTCTTTGAATTTACTTTCAAATGGAGAGTAGTATGTTAGTGGGAGTCTACCCTTTTCCATTGATGTCAAAGGGGGAGAAGATCATGAAAAAATTCTCATTTAAGCAAGATGAGCACATCAAAGGGGGAGCATTCTTTTATGTGTCCAATTGGTGCATAACTCAAATAGTTATAGATCTTAATTTCTTTCAATTGGTATCATACCATTTTCCATCAATGAAAAAGGGGGAGATCATTGGCATATTATTGTCATTGATGTCAAAATGGGATTAGATGTGAGATGAAACTGATCCTGCATGAAGAAGAGCCAACATTGATGTCAAAATGTTGTCATTGATGTCTAAGGAAGATATTGTATAGTGGACCTCGAAGAGATGGTGCAGAGTGATGAAGATAAGAGAATGTATTTGAAAATGTTACAAAGTTGCTCTGATTGTTGCAATATTGTCATCCAATATTTATATGATGATGCAAATGGTTCTTTCAATTATCTGAGGTCAAATCTTTATGTAGATTTGATGTGGGTTTTCTGAGAGCTTCTAAGAAAAATAATTTGTAGGTCAAGAGGTTGAAGGATGAAATTAGAAATGAATTATGTTTCCTATCGGTCAAAATTAGGGTTTATTGGTTAATCCCTAAATTTGCATTGATGGCATTGTGAATAGATTTTCTATTTTTTCGTTGACTGCTTGTTGGTGATTATTTGTTGCTTAAGTTGTGACTTAAGCCTTTGATGTCATTTGGGGAACCGACCACTTTCACCTAGCTATTATCAACCTGACCAATAATTAGCAACTATAATATTTTCTAAGTCGTTCATGCAAATATTTGTCTTTGCTTGATCAACGGTAGAGGTCAAGACTTGGAGATGGGATAGTGCCCACATAACCCGTTGAGATTTCAGTGGGGCAGGATCAAGACCCATAGGGTAAATGAGGAATGGTGGAGATTAATCTAAAATGGATAAATGATGAATGATGATGTTTGGTGGGACATACGAAGGCAATACATGATGATGCTAGAGAAATATTAAGGTAATTACCTGATAGGTTGATGATTTAGTTTGGCGACGTGTGACAACACGTGGCACAAGATGATTTGATTGCTATACAAACTCACGTTGTTGTTGTGAGTTGTGTGGTGATGATGTGGACAACAAATGGCAAAATCCCACAAACCCTGTAAAATTTTTGTGGGCTTTTCGTTAGAGCTTGCAAGATAGCAGGCTTTGGATGTGTGTCTTGGTGGACCCCACATATAAAAAGATAGTGTATGGAGGAGATATACGGTGAAAATTGTTTGGAAATTCATCCAATGGTGATCATCAATCAGTGGAGATCAATGATGGAGATTTGAAGAATTTTTATTGAGCGTTAGGGTCTTAAAGTTGTTGAGATGAAGGGAGAACACGAGATTAGGGCATGAAAGGAGAAGATCAGTGGCTAGAATTCAAAAGCAGAGATTTAAAATGGCTAACTATGTGTAAAGAGGGTTTCACCTACAAACCAACTTGAAGATAGAAATTTATTGATCTACCTACCTCAACTATAGAAGTAAGATGATTTGATGCATAAAATGATGGAATAGACTATCATAGATCAAAAGATAAATATCAGATTAGAGGTTTAGAAGAGAGCATTAATTGCATATCCAATCTTAGGGTTTGGAAGGATGAAAACAAAGGAAAATACTCTACACCAGAAATTAATGTTGTGTGGATCAATGCAGCTAAAAGATAGTGAAGAAGATATTCACCCTAGTAGATGATTCAATCTATTAAGAATATCTCAAGGAAATCATGATGATAGAACCCTACACAAAACTGTTGTGTAATGTGTCTAAGTGTGTAGAGTGAGATAGGTAAGATTTAATTGAAGAACGTGCCAAAATAAGAAGAGAGAGATAGAAAGAAAAATTAGGGCACATTTAGGCCAACAAAGAATGTACTAAAGAAGGAAGAATGGAGCTAAAGGAGTGTAGTCCAGAATAGAGTTGGAGCAGAGGGGTTGAGAAGAGTAAAGAGAGTTGGTGTGACAACAATAGATAGTTGAGCAATTACAAAGTAAGTTGTAACAATCTTACATGTTTTAAATCTAATTGGTTGGTTCCATTAGATAATTGAGTTTATGGTTAGTTCAGGGGATAGGTTTCTCCTTAGAGTTGGTTCCCTTAAAAATTGTAATAGAGGATTTGATTGTGATGCTAGATTAGGATAGTAGCTCCTAGCAGCATTTTCTCACCATGGTTTTTCCCATCTTGGGTTTTCCACATATATTTGTTGTTATGTGTTGATTGTTTGTATGTGCATATGCTTTTCATGTCTTTAGTTTTAATCTTCACATCTAGTTGTTAAATGTTGTGTCTGATCTTAAGTTAAGAAGGCTAGAATTTTAATATCTATTGATTCACCCCTCTCAGTAAAATGTTGTGCTCCACAACTTGGGATGATGAAATTTTCTTCCTTTACATACTTATACATGACTCTTTGTGACTATCAGAACTCACTTAATTAACACATAGGAAAACCTAATTCAACTCATCCTAAAAATCTGAAAGCATGCCTCATAATAATTTTCAACCATTCAAGAAACAAAGAAAGGGATTTATATAGATAAATCCACCTCAAAAAACCCTCATGTTGAACCTCAAGTGGCTTCCATAAAAACAAAAAATCAATACCAATTTTGAGAAAAAAATAGACAATTCACCCTATTAACCAATACCCTCCATTTGATCATGTTGCAATTATTGAGCAATAACCTAATAACCTTACCTCCCATTAGACCTCTTGACAGAACCAATCCTTTACCTCCAAACCATAATCCCAATACATTTTGTCAATATCACTGACAATTTGGACATGATACAAAATCATGTAGGCATCTTAAAAAAATAGTTTAATATCTCATTGCTTCTAATTGCATCTGTAGGATTTGAGAAATGAAAATTCACAGAACCTGATCAATACCTACATGCAAAAGACTTGTCACAGAGAAAGAGAGGGATCAAGACAAGGGTTTGGCTCTCACAATGTGCAAGATGTATTCTAGAAAAATGAATAGAGCATCAAAGAAAATACAAGAGATCGATCCTTATAAAAGGAGATCATATCCTAAAAGGAAAACCTAACCCTAAAGGTGAGCACATTTAATAATTAATATTAATTATTAAATGACTAATATGTGTGCAAGGCGAAATCTTAAGAGGAGAGTAAAGTTACTTAATTACTTTACTCTAACACCCCCCCTTAAGATGAGCAAGAGTGCAGCTACAAACTAGTGCAAGAAAGCAAAAGTAACTATAATGCATGAAAGTAAAATTGGGTCCCGACAACTAGGCCTGATCAGGTACCCAAGTACAAGGAAATCTCTATGAAACAAAGCAAAAGGAGAAAACCCAGTGGGAAAAAACTCCTCTCCAAAAAGAGATGCAAAAAGAAAGTACAAATGAAATGTCTCAAGAGACTCTCTCAAGAACATATGTAGATATACAATCAGATAACCCCCCATGAGAGAGAGTGGAGACTCCAAAGCCCCCCTAGAATGAGAGAACCCCTATGCCAATGATCAAATCGATGTTTCACCTCAGAGGAAGAAATAGATCCAATGGTCGAAGAAGAGGAAATCCTTGGATGTGAGGTGAAAATGAAAGTCCTAGATGATGCGCACTGAAGAACGAAACAACAACATGAGTGTATGAATAACAAAATGGGGGATCAAACAACTCAAGATGATCCTAAAATGGAATCTCCAATGAAGAAGGGATAAAAGGTGTGTTGAATCTGTCATCTATGAGAGAAGGAATATCCTCTGATATGGCCTCAACAACTGCACTTGATGGCTCGATGAGTGGAGTGACAATGTCAGTCACAACTGAAGAGGAATCCTGCTAAACAGATGTGATCTCAATAGGAGGAAGAGGTGTAGAAGTCTCAACACTAGTCTCATGAATAGATGGAAGAGCACATAAGTTCAAGTGACCGAACTTCTCCTCAGATACTACATGCTCTCTTTTAGAAAGAGAGGGAGATGGTGGACCAAATTGTTTAAATGCATACAATCGGGAAGAATGATCAACTGTCCCTGTTGCAATAATGTTGCCAGTCTGAATGTCTTTGATGTGCACTGAATCAGGTGTGAACTCAACTGTCTTCCCTATCCCACTATGAGCAATCTGATAGATGGAGAGAAGGTTAGTGGACAAAGATGGAACACATAGTACATCATTGAATGTACCGTCATCAATATCAATAGAACCTTTCCCACATACACTCATATAAGTGTTATTACCCATCAATATGTGTGGTGAGGATGCAACCTCGAAAGATGAGAACATGTCCTGAGAAGATGCTATATGGTGTGAAGCACCTGAATCCAGTAGCCATCTAGATGAATGTGAAATGGTGGTTGCACATAATGCATAACCCTTATGTGGGGCCTTTCCATCTATCTGGAATGATGGTGAAGAAGAAGACCCGCCTGAAGTAGATGAAGAAGAATGATGAATATGGTTCTTCTCAAGAAGAGTTGTCAAATCTGAAACCTATTTTGCATATCCATCTATCTTCTTCTCATAACACTTGGACTCATCATGTCCTAGCTTAGTGCAATAAGCACACTTAGGTCTATCTTTCTTTGATGATTCCCCCTTAGGAGAAGGTGAATCAAAAGTCTTTTGTGAACTAGAATCCTTCCAATGCTCTGTGGTTTGTGGTTTCTGTTTTGATTTCTACTTCTGCTTCCCCTGAGATGACTATGCTACTAGCGCTTGGTGCGGTGATCTTGTGAGAGAATCCAACTGTGATATCTTAGCCTGCTCTCGTGTCAAACGATCACAAAACACCTCAAAAGAAGGCATGGTAAAATGTGCACCCAAGGCATCCATAGTGGAATGGAAGGTAGATGAGAATATCTGAAAGTTCCCACAAAGCTTTGACAAAATCAGGTAAATACACTCTGTATCAGTCTTAACCTTACCACAATCCTGTAGAAGAGATCTCTGTTGTTTGAATTTCATCAAAAAGTCCTCAATGGAGGGAAAAGAATCAGGCACAAGTGAAGTCAACTCTGCCTCAATCTGTAGTGCATGAAACTGATTGATGGTACCAAATAAATCATTGAACTTGGTCCACATTTCAAGAGGACTATTACATGCATCAAGGTGAAACAACAAGTTGTCTGAAATATGTAAGGAAATCAAACCCATAGCCTCATCCATCTTATTTCTATGTTGCATAATCTCAAATGGCCTTGTCAAAACTGGCTGAACCATATCTAAACAGGACCACAACCCCTTTGATCTGAGAAGACATGTCATAAATGTATTCTAGGTATGATAGTTATGAGGTGTGACAAGTTCAACAATAGAAGTATTTTCGGCCATGTTTTGAACTGTGCCTCAACTGCTCTGAATTTTTTTTTTTTATTATTTAGTGGTCTTTCAGAACTAGACAAAAGATGCAGAAGGGGTTTTTTTATTTTTGTGTTTATAGATTCTGGTTTTCTGATGTAAATGATAGAAAGAAATAAAAAAAAACCCCCCACAATGCAAAAAACCAATCCCCAGTACAAACTGAAAGCCAGAAAATAATTGCAAGCAATATATGTATGAGACAAATCTTGGTGTACCTGAAGAATTTTCTGGTGAAATAAACTACATATCTGGAAAGAGCACATAACCACCTTTCTGACGCCTATTCGCTTTCGAAAAACAGAGGAAAATTGAGCAAGTTATGCCCCTCGGAGTGCAAAACAATCATCTCACTTTGACTATGAAAAAATGCATGCAAACTAAATATTTTTGAAGAAAATCCTACACCATCAGAACGGGATGGGAATCAGCTTTCTGATGCCTATTTTCATTTGAAAATTTGAGCTAAGACGCCCGAGATACACCCATATTGGTGAAGGTAAGTCGAAAAGGTGCATGCAAGGCAGTTTAAGCCCTCAAGGGCAAAAGTCTTCGGCCCCTGGTCACATGGACGACCAGGGGGCTGGTGGCTGGGTGCTGGGTGCTGGAGCCCCTGGTCTTTCATACGACCATCGCAGGAGCTATGGAGGTCGACAGGAGCTGGGGATAGGCTCCCAGTCCCCACATGACCTCGGCCTGGTGGAGGTAGCCCGTGGGGGCTAGGAGGAGCGGCGCGGAGGAGGAGCCACCAATGGCCAGTGGCGGATGGGAGGCCGCTAGGCGGTGCATAGGTGGCACATCCAAATGAACTAGCCGCGTAGATTTAAAAAAAAAAAACTTTGAAAAATCAATTTTTTTGTTTTTTTTTTTGAATTTTCTGCCTCGAAGATCGTGCCGTGAGGCTGTACGGCCCAGGAGTTAAAAAAATTTGCTTCACCTGGCAACTTTGTCCAAACTAGACATATTTTATATCAAAATAGGGGTTTCTGGATGCTGCAAGCTCAATCGTGGGGTCCGTTTGAGCTCAAAGTGCACCAAAAAAAAAAGAAACACCCCTATTCCAAATAAAAACTAGAAAATGAAAATGGATCTGATGCAGCCAAACCTAGATCTCTAAATCTTTCAAAAAATTGAACAAGCTGCAATAGATCTAGCTCTGATACCATGTAGGATTTGAGAAATGCAAATCCACAGAACCCGATCAATACCTGCATGCAAAAGACTTGTCATAGAGAAAGAGAGAGATTAAGACAAGGGTTTGGCTCTCACAATGTGCAAGATGTATTCCAAAAAAATGAATAGAGCATCAAAGAAAATACAAGAGATCGATCCTTATAAAAGGAGATCAAAACCTAAAAGGAAAACCTAACCCTAAAGGTGAGTGCAATTAATAATATTAATTATTAAATGACTAATATGTGTGCAAGGCGAAATCCTAAGAGGAGAGTAAAGTTAATTAATTACTTTACTCTAACAACATCTAGTTGGGAAGTGTTAATGATCAAGGGAATAAATTTTTCACCCCACACAATCAAAATTTGTAAATAATTACCAATCTAATTCCAAATAATAACATCTGATTTGTAAAACATAGTGATAACAACATTGATGTGATGAATGTTGACAACATACAAGATATAACTGATGTTAATAAGAGTGATAATGGAGATGATGTGGATATTATGATCTGATACATTGGCATCCAACCTTGTAAGGGAAAAACCAACTTTTCTCTATACATTGCTTTCTCAAACAATGATATGATTAAACATGCACCTGATGGTCCTCTTTACATAGCTAGAAGAGTAAATGACAAGCCTACAAATGGGATATTAATTTCTCCTTTATCTATACAAAATGTGATCACAAAGTAATTATTATTTGTGCATGAACTTTACCAATATTCTTATGGAAAATAGAAAGCACGGATTAAAACACATGATGATTTTTCTTTCCCTATGATAGGTTGAATTACTCTTTCATTAAAAATTGGAAAGAAACAATTAGATGTATCATTCTCCATCATCCCAATGTTGGATCCATTTTGTGTAAATTTAGGCTATCCATGGCTATGCTCCATGAATGTCATCCCATCGATCATTCACAAGTGCTTGAAATTTCTAATTTATAACCATTTTTTTATAATGCATAATAGTGGATTTAATCCTTTTTTCTTCTCGAGGGAACTTTTCATTGGATTTATTTTGGACTGAACTTGTAGAACCTACGAAACCTCTTGAAAATTTCTTTTTCAAATCTTATCAAAAGTTCAAAGTGAATTGTATAGCAGATTTATCCCTCTCCAATACCCTAGCTAAAACTAAAAGACCCTTAGTTGTGGATGAACCTATTCTTGAACCAAAAGAAACAAAATATGATGCTATCCTATTGCCTATATCCTACAAAATACAAAGATATAATCATATAATTCCCTTTGTACCTCCTCAAATAAAACAAGTTTATAAGCCTAAAGAGAAAGTGGTTTTAAAAACCTCAAAGTTAGGGCTTTCGTTCCTCCCTTAAGGGAATAAAAGAGGTCGATGGTTGATAAACCTGCTCCTACATTGTCACAACTTGAAAATCATGCATGAACAAACTAAAATTCTAAAGACTGTAGGCATAGACATCATATTATTTCTCATCAATAAGAAGAAAAGAATAAACCAACTCAAACAAAGAATGATCATTCTTTTCCTTTGCCACAATATGAAACTTCTAAATAGAAAAAACATAAGAATATGAAATGGACATTATTATTAGGCCTCATGTTGTGATTAACTTGGACGATGATAATGAGATTGCTAAAATTGATGAAGAAGTGCATAAAGAATTAGATTTATTATTTTCCACTTCTATGAAATTAGATGGACACAATTGCGATGATCCTCTAAAAAAGAGTATCACCATGTGTTGAACCTGGTGATTTACCTAGTATGTCACTTGTCATTTCTCATTTGGCTAACTTTGTTAACCTTTTGTATATGATGAACAAGATTGGGATGTTGATGAGCTGCTATAGGTTGTCTCACATGTGACATACTATTTTTTTGTCCTCTCTATGTTTTTGATTATATAATCAACATTTACAAGGTGTTGTGTCATCTCTATGGTATTTTTGATTGCATATATGTATTATGATCCCCCGTATTATGCTACTTGGTTTCCATTTATGTTTGTCATTTTTTCTTTGGATGACCCTTATTACTCTGTTGGTGAAAGGATACAAAGGAAATAGAATATGTTGTGATATTATTCTATTTGTATCTACATTATTCTATCAATCATAATCATTCTCTTTTTTTTTCCTCTTTGGGATGATGCAAATCATTCAGACATTTAGGGCTCTTCCATGTTGACCCAAAATATTATTTTGTCTTATATCTCTCTATATGTCATTCCTCCTTTGTGTTCATTGTTCCACAAAGTATTTTCAGAATGATGAAAATTCCAAGATCTATTATATCACTATAGCAAAAACATGTGTTGACCTCAAATCCATGTATCCCTTGTGTTATATTTTGATATTGCACATGTGGGGGGAAAAAAATTTCTTTTTCATGATACAAATTTATGTGGAAACTTATGATTGGTATAGGGATTTCCAAATAAGCTCTCATGGACCTCTTATCAATTGATAGATATCATTTATACTTTAAATTAATTGCACATAGTATGGTATTTAGCAATTCATTTAAAGTGGGGGTAGACATTGGCATTATTATGATATGGACATTGGAATTCTCATTTTGGCATGAACATATTGACATATTTTCATTACTTTTGTTCACAAAGGTTGGACTTAGTCTAGCATTAGCATAGCATTGATCATTTTGGCATTGAATTATGTGTATATAATTTTTGTGATGGCTTTGCGCATGTGCCACCCTTTGTTATGGGTACACACCTTGTATAACTAGTGTGTGTTTCTAATCCTACCTTTGGGGATCACCTAATGTATACCAGAATTACACTAGCCCTTGTGAGCGTATTTTCATGCCCACCTAGCATAACACAACTTGCTTCCCAGTGGAGCCATGAGTGTATTTGATGGACAACAGTGCAACCATGGCTAGTCCATCCCATTTGCATTATCTTTAATATGGTATGTTTGTATATCTTGTCTTTTTATACGTACCTTACACATCTTGTGTGTCCCTTTGTCCTTATGTTGGTTTGCCATGGGATCTTTGATCTTATGGGCTTGATCATCCTCCTTGATCCTTATCATCCTATCTTTATAACATTTTTACACTTGGACCTCTCTTGATACATGTTTGTCTACTTTAACATGAGTTTGAGAATGAGCTCATAATCAAACTAAAGTGGGGGCTAACTTTAGTGTAGGAAATTTTATACCCTTTAATAAATTAGACTTAATTAAGCTCCTAATTTGTCAAATTATGCATTAAAAAGCCTTATTTATCCCATTTTCCAAAAGGGAAACCGACATTTAATTAATAATATTAATATTTGAATCACATTGGAGAATGAGTGTCCTATATTTTTAGGCTAGGAACCATTTTCCCAAGGGAAAATGGTTCTTGAATATGTCCTAGGACCCATTTTTAAATATGTTTTCAATGGTATTTTAATGATTCAAATTTCATATGCAATTGTCAACTTTTGGAATCTATTTTTTGAGAATTTAGATAAACACCTGAAAATACATATTTTATCGATTCTAATCTAATAATTAATGAGAAAATTTTGGATAGTCAAATATTATTGTCAAGAGAATTCACAAAAATATTTATTGATCATTTGTTGCAGTAATCAAGGTCCTAACATCATGTTCAAGCTTATGTGTGAACTCATATCATCTTGTGAAGGATAATATGCATTATTGACCCTCAAATCATCCAAGCATTCAAGTGTCCAACAAATCAAGCAAATCAAGATCAATTCCTTGGAGTGATGTGTTTGAATTCAATCCTTTAAGGGAGGCCATTTAAGGTTTTGTGAGTTGTAGCTATGTGTAGGTGTAAATTCCTAGTCTAAAATGAAAAATCACAAAAAAAAGTGAAAATAAGAAATACACTAACAACACCTCGAGATGACCCTAGTTTAATTCAAACAAACATACAATAAAATAACACCTTTTTATGTTGATTGAATTTTTTAGTTGGTTGTCCCTTTAATGGTTGATTTGTGTGCTCCTTGTTTAGAAAAATGGCATGTAACCTAGCTCTAAATGATGCTGAGGTGATGGGGAATGCAAGGGTGAATTTGGGTAATTGATTTAAGGAAAGATGGAAGCTCAAAGTGGATGCAACAATGAAGGTTGTATGCTTGGGTGTATGAGAGCTAAAATTGGCCAAGTGATTGCATGAGTGAGTGAGTCTAAATGAGGCCAAAAATCACCACATTTGGGGGAATTCCTCTAAAATGAATGAAGGGCTTGTTAGAACTGTAAAATTTTGGATTTTTACAGTCAGTTGCATTCAAGAGTTTCCAGCATTAAGTCCTTATCATAAGCATAAAATCCCTTCTTTGCATTGTCTTGCTTATTCTTTGTCATGTGACTCATTAGAATTCATCTAGCTCTTTGTATTTCATTGAAAGTCCCATATCGGCAAGACATAGTAAAAGTCTCCCCGACCTATATTTTTAACTAACATGTATTGTTGTAGACAATTGACAAGACTTTTCTTTTGTTTTGGTGAATGAAAAGATTCAAAGCGACAAAATAGGCATTTCGGGGTAACATTATAGCGAAGTATTTTTCTTGCTGAACGGCATATAGAAAAGGTATATCGGCATATGTTGGGGCGTCATTGTAGTGTCACGGTGAATTCAATTGGTCTTACTGACTAGCATGTGGAGGGGTCATTTCGGCTAAGCTAATGGGTATTGGCATGAAGTAATAACGAAATCATTTCGTCTTACCGATTGGCTTGCAAGCAAATGTTTCAGTAAGACTTATGTGCATTGGGGAAGGTCTTGGCGAAATGATTATTGTCTTGCAAAACTTAATGCAAGGGGATTCAAAAAGCTATTGGAGAAAGTATTGGGGTCTTGTCGATTTAAAAGATATGTCAATAGAGACATGCATCGCTAGGAGAAGATCTTTTCGACATAAGTTTCATCAAAGTTTGAAAGTTATACTGATAAGTAGTTCGGGGTGAGTTTCACCGAATAGGAGTAATCTGGAGGAGTGATTTCGGTAAGACATTTGGCATCGATATAAGTCTTCCCGAAGGTTTACTATCTTACCGAAAGTATTATTTCATTGGTGGGGTTTATTTCTTCGGTGAGAAAACTTGGTGGATATGCTAAGATGAGAGTTCATCGGTGAAAGGGTGATTTTGTCTCAATGACTATGACTTGAAGAAAGCATATCGATATGACACAATGAAGTCTATGTAGCATCTCCCCAACTCAGGATTGTTATAGCCACATAAAAAAAGGAGTGACAGTCATCTTTTTTATTTTATCCCAAGTGTCGATAAGACCACATTATGTCTTGGCGAGAGGTGTAATAGGCATTGCAAAAGGTTTCACCCCAGATTTGAAAGTCTCTCATCGAAAGGACATTTGATGCCATAGTGCCAGTTTCAAATTGGTTTTCATTCGTGCTTCATTAATGGCGCGATGTGATATAATAGTAAAGTTTGTATCAATTCTTCAGTTCCAAATTGATTGCAAGTGAATTGGCATGCTGAACAGAGAACCGGGACATTTTTCAGTCTAAGGAGCTCGAGCAGAATACTGTAAGTAATTGTTCCTTGGTTTTTTGCATTTTCATTATGTAAGCTTGAGAATGGAGTCCTCTGGTTCTAGAAAGGGTAAGGGTAGAAAGCTTGGTGAGAGTGGTATGTCAAAAGGAAAGAAATAAAAGGTTGATACAAAGCATGAGGGCACTAAAAGGAGGTTGAACCAAGACCTTATTGATCAACTACCTAGCTCGGGGCCTAAGGCTAGAAGATTCGCACAACTTAGGGCAGAGGTTGATAAATTAGATGACAAGTGCAAGCTCATAGGTGATGTCTGGACTGCCATAAGAGGGTATGAGCTATTCAATTTTCATTACCACAGAAGAAGTCACTTTGAACTAGTTTGTAACCCATGGAAGTTGAATGTAGGGAAACTGGTGTGCCCTAATATTTTTATAAATGCAGAATTAGTAAAATTGCTTGCAAATAATTATGATCCAAAGCATAAGGCTATATGTGACCCATTTAGAAAACCACATATATATGTGTCTAAAGAAGCAATGGGTGAGTTTTTCAAATTGGAAGGGTTTTGCAATGAGGAGATCAATTGTGAAGAATTAGAAAAGAAATTTTCAAGAATGGATACAATCTATAAGGGTTGGAGGTTTCCTATTCATAGAATTAAGCAGGGTAACAAATCAAAACCTCTGCAAGATAGTGAGGGGCCTCCTTATCATGTAGATTTTTTTGAGCCTTATATGAAGTACACATATTTCTCAGTGTGTCAAGTGTTGGGGATGGATGCCCCAAAACTCATGTCAATTGTGCCAATGATTATCACAGCAGATGTTCAGTATCACAACTCCAAGCCATTCGACTATGCCTCATACATTTCTAGGGAGATTGATTCGGGATTGGTGGCTATAAAGGGTGGAGCTTCTATTGCTCATCTAAGACATTATTGATTGTTAATGCACTTGGTGCTGTATTTTGGACAGGAGTTGGGAGTATGGCCTCTAGAGATGAGAGTTTCTCAAATTGGTAAAGAGGGTGAAGCATTGCCTGTTCAGCTATGGATGGCTATTTGGGACAACAGGTTTGCTAATTCTAGTTTCATCCACTTTGAAGAATATTTTGTGAAAACTTTGTACAAATTGTATAAATATCCTTGTAACTATTCATTGACTGATGAGATTAAAATATTTCTTTAGCCAAAAGATTTAAATGGGCCAATTGATCATAATTGGGGTGACTGGTACTATTTGGAAGGAGCTACAATGATCAGAGTGTATGGATTTGAAGGTACCCCTTTTACTCTATCAAGGACAATTCCAAACAGAGTTGCATATTTGGAAATTGTCAGACAAATGGATTACAATAGTGTGATGCTTTACAGTTCTTATGGGAAGTAGGCTTTTATGCCTAGTACATTATGCTTTGGTGATTTCACTGTGTTGGCTAAGGAGGGATATAATTCAATCCATGATAGATTGTTGCATTATAATATGAAAATGGGACCACCTAGGAAAAACTTTGACCCTGAAGGATATATCAATTTAGCCAAAGTAAGGATTAACTTTGGAAGGTATCAGCATGTACCTTATCCTTTTGATGATATGATCAAGAATTTGGATGAAAAGGAAGTAGAGGTGGTGGTTGAAAGCTATAACCAAGGGTTGCAGGATACGTGAATATTGTCTTCTCGGAGTGAGGAAACCCCAATGGATAAAGTGCCATAGAGCAGAACAGAGAGAGTATCTAGGTTAAGGACTCAGAGGTATGTTTCCCCAACTAGAGAACAGAGTATTGAAAGTGGTGATAATGATGCAAGGCATATGGAATATAGATAATTTGTTTTAGATGATGAGTTTATAAATTCTCCAGAATTCAAAGCATTCTTGTACAAACAGAAGGGGAAGGAAATAAGAGAAAATGTTGGTGTTGTCACTTCTGGGAATGAAGAGCAATTATTGGGTCAATTGAGAAAATGTGTGGATGATGAAATGACAAATATGACTCCTTGAAAAGGGGAGGAAA
Source organism: Sequoiadendron giganteum (assembly GCA_007115665.2). Classification (NCBI taxonomy): domain Eukaryota; kingdom Viridiplantae; phylum Streptophyta; class Pinopsida; order Cupressales; family Cupressaceae; genus Sequoiadendron; species Sequoiadendron giganteum. The sequence continues at coordinate 75,673,210 of CM021104.1, read as the reverse complement.
ATGTTGGAGAATGCTAGTGTTATGATTTTTCCTAGACTTGATTTGAACTCTGCCTTAGTTTTTGATAGTTTCTTAAGAGATAGTAATATTGCGCACAAACTTGATAAGGAAAAGGTGATAGAGGTGTATGTAGGCTCTAAGTATAATACTGATGAGGGATCATTGATGATATGGGCTTTGTACCCACCCCACAGGAAATTAGTAGTAATTGATACAGAGAAGGCATTTGGCCATGTTATGACCCTGAAGGTTGGAGAGGCTGATCCTGTGGTTACTGCAGAGATTGGGATAAATATTGCAAAATTGAATAAAGCACAGATCTAGGCATTGATAAGAGAAAGATAAATGTATAAGGAAAATAATGAGAGAATGTTAAGATAAAATGATAGATTGAAAGACTTGGTTGGTATTCCAATAGATCCAGCCAAAATGCTCACTCAAGGAGAAAGATCTCAGGCAAAAGATCATTGGATAGGGTCAAGTGCTTATATTCAGGGAAAGTATGATGCAATTGTAGCAATTGTTAAGAGGAGACAGGACAATTTGACATCTTGGTTAAATCAATTGTGGGGAAAGTATTCTTGTACTCTAGATGCGTTGAAGGAGCATGAAAGGATGAATGAGTGGGTTATGGATATGTTTCATGAATTGGTCACACGTGATGAGGCTAAGAGTACTGCACTTGAAGCTGCAAATCATATTATCAGTTGCCATAAAAAATTCTATGAGGAATTGTAGGGGGATAAACAAGGATTAATTGAAGCTGCCAAGAAAACTGTGATTGCATTCTTTGATAGTAAAGGGGAGTTGAAAGATGCCACTGGGTGGAAGAATGAATGTTACACAGTGCTGAAGGGAATCATGAAGACATCTTCTGTAGAGGATACAACATTAGAGGAAGTGAGTGAGAAAAATGAGGAAATGGTGAAGATGGAAATCACGATCCGGAATGTTGTCAAAGATGCGGATATGTATAAGCGCCAGGATTATTTGGACCACCTCGCTAAAACTCACTTATGGCTAACTAGAGCCTAATTATTCTCTATCTCTGTTTTGAGTTTTGTCTTTTCCTATTTTCGAAAGGACACGTCCTTTCGTCTTCTCAATGTATAAATTTTCATTTTGAAAACAATATAAGAGGTAGATTTAGATAGAGATAGTGGATAGATAGAAATATACATTTTTTGGGCAAAGATGAGACTGGTTGCATATGTAAAATCATGGAGATATCAATGAAAATTTGATATGATGGTGCAATGTTTTTTGGTATCGGTTGTTTATGATATTTGTCGAAGAGTATTATTGAAGTTGTCTTCGTAATGGTATTTTCTGGTTGTTCGAATTGGTGTAAATAAGTTTATACCTAGTTCGTCAATGCACATTTACTGCATCTATATGGTCAAGTAATTGTTTCTTTCTAGTAAAGATTAGATTCTCTCAATTGGATTATTAAGAAGAACTCAATAATCACAATTTTGCATGTTTATACAAGCTGTAAACCAAATAAAATGCTAAACAACTTGAATGATTGCTAGAACAAATAAACTCGTTTCAGATTTCTCTTGACTCCATGAACCCTACAAGGCATTGGTCTTTTTATTTTCATTCTTTGGTTTCTCTCACATTTTTTACGTCTATTATCTGAGTGTATTAGGGTTTAGTTTTGAATATTGACATGCAATTTGTACCAAATTTATTTTATTTTGTCCATTTCAAATTGCCATCTTGGACAAATTAGGGCAATAGGAAAAGATCAAGAATCAAATCTGCTTAATTCAGTTAGGTACACCTGCCTAGGTCTAGCAGCACCTGAAGAGTAGAAGGTTTAATTGTTTCAAACCTTGTTCTGTTACCCTAAAACATTGTGAAGGCTTGGCAACCTATCATGGTTCAAACCTACGTTTTTGAGAGCTAGTAGGGCTAAGATCCATCCAAAGAGGGGGAGATCAATCGTTGGGGTGAGTTGAGAACTCACAATCCATCTCATGGTGACATGTGTCAGATGAGGTGGAGAAGAGGGGGTGAAGTGGAGGTGATGTGGAGGTACTAGGAAGTACCTTGGAAATGGAAAAGATCTCCTCATAAAGGAGGTCTTTGTACTCATGTACAATGAAAGGACAAGTGAGGAATTAAAAATTCCTCACAAATCCTCATGGGGATTGATAAAGGAATTAAATATTCCTTACCATGCATGGGGAGAATAAATTTTAATTTTAAATTCACATGGGAATGGGGGTGACTTCTCCAAAAGGATAAATTATTTATGAAGGTTGACTAAGGGTACATGCCATAAATGGCATTAGGTGAGGTTAGGGGATAATCAATGATTAAGGTTTGGAAATACAGGATTAAGTGGGCTAATGGAGGGATTAGAGGCAAGTGGAAAATTATGGAGGATGTGACCCTAATGATTATTAGGGATGTGCACACCCTAATCAAAGATTAATTAGATTCATCTAGATTAGAAGGGATTATGGAGGATATTGACATGCAGAGAGAGGAAAGATGAATTAAAAATTGATTTAATTCATTTAGACAAAGTGACTAAATTAAATAATAGAACTATTTATTTAATTTAGATAGGAATAAGGTAAGGTATTTGATTAATTAATTAAATACCTTAGGAGACATGAGGCTAAGATGAAATATTAACCAAATAATAAATTATTTAATTGATATGACTTAAGGATGTGGAACATAGGAATGCAAGGGTGGATTTGACTATATAGGAGTGGTCAAATTTAGGTGTCTACAGTAGCAAGCAATTATTCATTCATCATTTCCTTCTCCATTAACATTATATTTCCATCAAGTTTTAATTACCAAACATTAGGTTAGATTAAGGAAAACCTTGATTCAAACAAAACAATTTTCCCCTCTTTGTATGTAAAAGTTATAGGTTGAAGAAGGGTTGAAGATCTTGAAGATAAATTTTACAATATTGCACTTGTTGCATTAATTGTTATCAAGTCATAAAAACTCATATTCATAATTTATTTTTGGATTTTCGATAGTGGAACTTTTGCAAAAAAAAGCTAAGATCTTGCATCAGAGGACTACAAAAAGAATTTTCAGGACTCCTAACTAGGACCCATTCACCACAGGGAGAACCTATCCTTTAGTAGAGCTCAAAACCTACTTTCTTTGGTTGGTAGATGTGTCGTTACCCTTCTCAGATCTTCCTAAAAACTGTGGTTTTGGTTTTTGTAGTTTCAAGAATTTACATTTCATGTTCAGGTCTTATAGTTCATGTAGTTTGGGCATTGTAGATCATTTCAAATTTGTTTCAGATCTATCTCATTATCCTACTACCCTAAAGGAACTGAGATCTAGGTTTGATTGACTCACCTTTGAGGTTGAAATTCAATCTCTACTTTGTGTGATCTCTTTTTATAATGAAATTCCCTAGGGAAAGACACCTATTATGGATTTTTAAAGTCCTATTTAGGAATTCCCTTTCCCCCACATTTCATTCATGTTTGGTTTCCTACTCAACCATCTCTCAAACTAGAGGTGTGCACCTGATGGTTCCACATGGTTTGGTTGAATTATTGGACCAACAAGGTTAACTGGATTTATGGATATATATGGAGAGAAAGTTAAACAAGTTATTTTTGGTGCATGGATGATCTCCTTGAACCATTTATTATGAAATATATAATGATGAATTTCATTGAACTCATTAAACTAGGTTGTATCAAAGTCATAATTCTATGTATAATCCATTGTAAATGATCCACTCTTAGAATGGAAGAAAATTTTATATTCCTTTAGTTATTATTTATATGATGTTAGATATTATGTTGAAAATGGAGTTTTTTCTTCTCATCCTAATATGTTGTGCAAGAATGGATTACTTTCTATTATTTTATGATGTTGATATCTTGTTATGTGCATTATGATGTTTATGGTAGAAATTTGATTAGATTTTTACCTTGTATTTAGGGAATCATGACCAATTTTAAGGATCTCATTCAACCAGTATAGATACTATAGGTGTTCAAGTGTTCTGCTCAAATTATTTTCTTACAATATTGAAAATGAAGAAGCTATACCCCATTGATCCAAAAAATGAAGCTTTCTAGTTTTTGAATTGTAAAAGCTATATAGGCTATTAGTTGCAAATCAAAGTCCATAATCAAAATTACAAGAATCATATAATATAGTGTATTCTAGGTATTTAGAATGGTGTATAATGTAATTGAAACTCCATGTTATGAATCTTATGAATCTTATGAAGTTTGGATTTCAACCTTGGAGTGATATTTTGCATGGTGCTAGATGATTCTTTAACATTGAAGTCAAAGATACATGTTACCTTTTTTCCTCCAAAGTCTAAGGCAAGTTTATGATGAATGTTTACCTGGGCTTGACAATCATAAAATTAACCCCATATTATGAAATGCACAATGTAGATTAGACCCTAACATCTAAAGTATTTAGCTTGCAAAGTTTGGAGTAAGTTTGTATTTCAATACTTGCAATTTGTTATACGTGTCCTAAAGCCTAAATTTTTTATGTGTAAGGGCCTAGTGTTCTAGAGGAATTTCATTATTTGTGTTCCATAATTTAAACTCTAAAGTTAAAGGTTTTAAAAAATTGAACATGATCCTCAAACACTGAGGTTTGAACCATGTGAGTTAGGCTTTGTATTCCAAACTTACTATAACTTAGAGTCCAAATAAAGCAGGTAATCGACTATAGGATTGTTATTTTTATCCTTTTTTTAGATGATAAGACATTGGCTTGATAGACAAGTTGTCAGGGTTTGTAAGTTGGCCTTACAACCTAACTCTTTTATATCCTAGTTTTTGAACTAATCATGGTATTTTTTTCATGTAGTGTTTATAATTTTCTACTTTTTCCATGCTATATTGTACATTTTGTATTCATTCCAAGTGTGTAACTACCTTTTTTTGTGATACCTTAGGAATGAAGAATTGTAGTGTGCTTTACTTGATGCCATTTTTGTATAAAAAGAGTTTCTCATCATTTTTTTAACTATTAAATTATTCAGTGAAATCTTGGGGCATTAAAAATTTATTTATATAAAAATCTACCCTCATTTTGGTTCAAGATAAAAAGTATGTAAATATGTTCGATCAGTGCAAGATCATGGGGGTCCAAACTAGGCACTTAAGTGGCAATAAAAATTCAGAAAAATAAAGTTAGGCAACTTGACATAAAATTTTGAATAAGTTATTAACATAATTTGAAAAATATGTAAGAACAAAACTTGTAGAAAATTGAATGTAGTTTCTCAGATGCTATTCCTTTTTTGGAAAAAGTAGAAAGTAGGTGTATGTTTGACAAACCTAAGTACAAGCAAAAAAAAAAAAAAAAGTTGAAAATTTCAATATAAGTAGAGGACACGTGCCCAAATATGTCACTTTTTTGTATTTTTTTTCAAAGTAAATAAGTAGTTATCAATTATTTATTAAAACGTTTTAAAAATATTAAAATATGTTTGTTTGACCACCATAGCTTGGTCAAAAATTTATAAAATTCAATGTTTTTTTCTTTATCCTATATTATAGGAAGCATAGAATGTGTCACATCTTTTAGATTCAAAAAATGTTAAATCATTTAAGAATTATACTTGTTTTTCAATCAACCTATCAATTAGGAATTTTGTCAAAATGTATGTATAAAATTAATAGTAATTATCTATTTAATTCCCAATAAGATATATCTAATGTTTTCGAGAAGCTAACAATTTTATCAATAAACACTTTTCATTTAATCAAATTTATATTAAAAAACTCATCTGCCAGGTTTTCGTCATATCGCCACTTTTTGGACCCCCATGATCGTGCACTCACCCTGTTAGTGTATAAATATAATTGTAGTGTATAAAAATGTATCACTTTACATTTTCACACTTTGTTTGGGCCCTCCTAATTAAATTGACTTAATTAGGTCTTAATAAGCCCTATTTTACATCTACAATCCCAATTAATTGCATTTTCCAAGGGAGAAATCCGACAATAATTAATTCCAACACATAACACTTTACCTGAAGAATTGTTTGTTCCAGGAATAGGGACTTGGGACCCATTCACCCATTGGTGAATGGGTCCTCCCTATTGGCATTTCAAATTTTTTCCCAAGGTAAGGCTTTGTAATTCTCTAAGAGGTAGCCAACCTCTATATTCAAGAACTAACAAAGTTAGTGGCCAACAAACGAGAGTCAGTCAAAGACTGAGATCTCCTACACTTTTGGCTTTGTGAAACCAAGGAGGGTTTTCCTAAGTGTGTTCATAAGAATGTTTCATGACCTAGTAAGAACACTTCTTCTTATAGATACAGTCCCCATCGACTCAATTAGATAGGAATTATCCTGGTTGTGGTAAACCAAAGAATAACAAAAAATATCTTAAAGCAACAAGACTGAAAATTAACAAAAGATTTACATCTCAAAATAGATAAGGTTTGATATATTAGATTTGTTCAGATTTTAAACCATCGTGCTTAGAACTACAGTCCTGTACTCTCAAAACAGGGATCCTGAAGAAATTATCCAATGCCTCATCCATTGGGTGAGAGTCACATAAAACATAACAGAAATATCGAGGACATATCACCATAATGATTTACACTATGATATTTCCACTTATCAAAACAATACTCCATAAGGAATCCTAAAGACAACATCATAAATCTGTAACTCATTTTTAAGCAATTTGATTAACTCATTATGTTAAAGCAAGAAAATGAGGTACACACTCAAATATACCATTCGAGTTGAATGAATATATCATTAATAAACTCATTCACAACTCATGACATGAAACTAGGAGAGAAATTGTTCTAATATATTATCATTTATTACTTCAATATCTTTAATTACATAAGCAGAGCCTGCTTGTTTTATAATATTCTTGCCTCAAACAAAACATACTAGCTAATACCTTAAAAAAAAATTACAATAAAAACTGACTGTACAAACACTAAGCCTCCGGATACAAAAAATATGACCCTTAACAATGAGCCGTAAAATCTCCTTTATAGAATAGGAGAGAAACAAGTCTCGGGCTCCATTGTTAAATTCAAAATTGAATTTCATTCAAAATGAAATGAAATTTGAATTCACCATCTAAAAAATACTCATCAACATTAGAAAGAATAGTATATGATCCGAGGAATAAAAGCATGATTACACCTAGTAACTAGTCAGAGAAAAATTAAAAGAGCATGCCATGCACATGCACATCCACATCCACCAGTCAAACCACCACAACAACACCACCCGTGAGAAACACACACCAGCACCAGCAATCGTTTAGTCAACTCATGGCCCTGGTATAGGCAACCGCTTTTGGTTCTAGCTTAAGTTTGAGGTGGAACCAATTTATTTTTTCTATCCACATCAGCACTTACCCCAACAACTCGACACGGTGCCATTGCAGTTATTGATGAAACTACAAGGACCTCCTCATCAACACCCACAAGTTCGTTCATGGCTGCAAGATAGAAGCAATAGTCCGAGTCAGTCTTAGACCCATCGCCACCAGAGCTCGAAGAGAGCACAACAGGAGAATTATAGCACCCAGAACGCTTCCCACACCTCGAGCACTTTCTTCATGAGCACGTTGTTCTCCCTCGCATCGTAAACTCCTTGTGCCTACTTTGGCACTTTGGCAAACCTTAGACTTGTCCATTGAAGATGTGTCGCTTAGAAACCATAAACAATTCCACTATGTACAAACAAATCAACTCAAAAAATACAATGATGATATTGAGCAATTCAGAAGGTATTGATCAAGTAATCTGGTACAAGGAATATTAATTTCCCCAATGATTGCACAAGAATGTGAATGATTAGTGGATGATATTGCCACCACAAATTTATTCCAAGCATATAGCCCATCATTGAATTTATCAAGAGGATACCACTCGCATACAAGAAAATCAGGAGAAAATCAACTCAAAAACCCATTCCATTAATGAAAACAAGTTGCAGAGCGCAAAAACTCCTCAAACGGATGAACAATACCCCTTTGAAATTGAACCGTTGATGTGGAATAGACCTGGAAAATTGGATGACTTAGATCAAGTCAATGATTGTTGAAAATCCACATCACTACCTTGGAAAAACCACAGCCAATCAAAGCCCATGAAAATAGGAGGTTGCAATCGGGCAGTAGGCCCCACCTAGCCCCATTGATCCAAGATCTAGGCCATGTGTCACCTTTTCGCAAACCTCGTGGTACTTTTTGAATATTTACTCTGATTGTGCAAGACCTGCGAGGGATAGTCATCATTAATCGTCATCATTATATTCCCACTGGTGAAATGATACCCACTTGTCACTATTGGCACCTAAGGAAAAAGCCCCACTCATCTAAATATGACAGATGGTGGCATCTCGCACACCTCACACCACCTAAGTGACATCAACATGCAAACTTGCAAGGTTCATGAGAAATGGTCCAGATGAAAACTCATGATCAGATGGTTCGCCAAGCTGCATAAAACTCATAGAATATACTAGTGGGGCCAGCCAGAAAAAAACCTTCGACAGCATAAGCATTTAAAGCCCAAGTGGGAAGTAAGAGACTAATAGGTTGGGTGAAAAGGGGCCAGTAAGAGCACAAAGGAAAGGCTCCATCAAATAACTTAACTGATTGGTAACCCTCAATAGCAAATCAACTTTGAAATATAACGTGAGGGTTCTAAAAGATACCAATCACTCTTTCATGAGTGATAGAAAACCCTAAACAAAAAATATCAAATCTCTAGTCTATTAAAAGTAACTAGTCATGCCTAATTTAGACAAAAAATTGATAAAATTTAAAAGTCCCATCAGTGGCTCCGACTGGGGATGTATGCCCCCTATAAGCATAGAAAGAATTCAGAATCTATGGCTTCGCAGACCAGACTACTGAATCACACAAGTGCCTTGATGAATTTTCTACCATGCTTGTCAATTGGAACTTGTGTATATCCAACTTGGTGGTCCCAGGCCACCAAACAAGGAAAATCAAATTTTACCCCTGTCAAAAACAAAATTCTCTATTACCTAGAGTAAACCAAGTCTACAAATTTCACCTCTTGATTTTTATGAGTTATTGGAGTAATTAGTATCCTTGGAAGTATCATAATGTTTACTTATACTCCCATGTATTTGATCGGTCAGAACCCTATGTCAAAACATTAACTGTAACATATGACCATAACGACATTTTACCTTACCTTGCACCTAGTCATACTTGATAGAGTGCTTACTCGATTGAGCTGAGAAGTTGAAACATTCA
>CM021104.1:75453820-75663853 GCA_007115665.2 Sequoiadendron giganteum | reverse complement strand
AGAGCTGTCAAATCTGAAACCTGTTTTGCATATCCATCTATCTTCTTCTCATAACACCTGGACTCATCATGTCCTAGCTTAGTGCAATAAGCACACTTAGGTCTATCTTTCTTTGATGATTCCCCCTTAGGAGAAGGTGAATTAGAAGTCTTCTGTGAACTAGAATCCTTCCAATGCTCTGTGGTCTGTGGTTTATGTTTTTGTTTCTGCTTCTGCTTCCCCTGAGATGACTTTGCTACCAACGCTTGGTGTGGTGATCCTGTGAGAGCATCCAACTATGATATCTTAGCCTGCTCTCATGTCAAATGATCACAAAACATCTCAAAAGAAGGCATGGTAAAACGTGCACCCAAGGCATCCATAGTGGAATGGAAGGTAGATGAGAATATCTGAAAGTTCCCACGAAGCTTTGACAAAATCAGGTGAATACACTCTGTATCAGTCTTAACCTTACCACAACCCTGTAGAAGAGATCTCTGTTGTTTGAATTTCATCAAAAAGTCCTCAATGGAGGGAAAAGAATCAGGTACAAGTGAAGTCAACTCTGCCTCAATCTGTAGTGCACGGAACTGATTGATGGTACCAAATAAATCATTGAACTTGGTCCACATTTCAAGAGGACTGTTACATGCATCAAGATGAAACAACAAGCTGTCTGAAACATGTAAGGAAATCAAACCCGTAGCCTCATCCATCTTATTTCTATGCTGCATAATCTCAAATGGCCTTGTCAAAATTGGCTGAACCATATCTAAACAGGACCACAACCCCTTTGATCTGAGAAGACGTGTCATAAATGTCTTCTAGGTATGATAGTTATGAGGTGTGAGAAGTTCAACACTAGAAGTATTTTCGGCCATGCTGTGAACTGTGCCTCAACTGCTCTGAATTTTTTTATTATTATTTAGTGGTCTTTTAGAACTAGACAGAAGATGCAGAAGGGGTTTTTGTTTTGTTTTGGTGTTTATAGATTCTGGTTTTCTGATGTAAATGACAGAAAGCAAGAAAAAACACCCCCCTACAATGCAAAAAACCAATCCCCAGTACAAACTGAAAGCCATAAAACAATAGAAAGCAGTATATGTATGAGACAAATCTCTGTGTACCTGAAGAATTTTCTGGTGAAATAAACTACAGATTTGGAAAGAGCACAGAACTACCTTTCCGACGCCTATTCGCTTTCGAAAAACGGAGCAAAATTGAGCAAGTTATGCCCCTCGGAGTGCAAAAAGATCATCTAACTTTGACTGCGAAAAATTGCATGCAAACTGAATATTTTTGAATAAATTCCTGCACCATCAGAACGGGCTTGGAACCAGCTTTCCGAAAATATTTTGTTTTTGAAAAACCGAGTTCGTATGCAAAAGTTATGGCCAAAATACCAAAACTGCTCCAAAAAGGTTTGAGGGTTAAGCCTAGTGGTTAGGCTAACCGCTAGTTGTTAACCGCTAGCGGTTAACTGACGGCGGTGCCCATAGCTCTGATTTTTAAATTTTTTTCTCGGATTGCTTGCCGTACCAGGCCGTACGACCCAGAAATGAAAAAAATTGCCTCCCGAAGTCACTGTGTCCGATTTCGATGATTTGACAGTCGATTTAGGGGTTTTTGGGCGCTCTGAATGCAATGGTAAGGTCCGTTTGGGTTGAAATTGCTCCAAAATTGCAGGTACGCTCTGGATCAGGAACCCTCCAAAAACATCAAACCCTCGTAGATCTAACACCGTGAAGCCAAATTTGATGAATTTTATATCAAAATAGGGGTTTTTGGATGCTGCAAGCTCAACGGTGAGGTCCGTTTGAGCTCAAAGTGCACCAAAAAAATAAAACCCCTATTCCAAATAAAAACTAGAAAACAAACACAGATCTGATGCAACCAAACCTAGATATCTAATCCTTTCAAAAACTGAACAAGCTGCAGCAGATCTGGCTCTGATACCATGTAGGATTTGAGAAATGCAAATCCACAGACCCCGATTAATACCTGCATGCAAAAGACTTGTCACAGAGAAAGAAAGAGATCAAGATGAGGGTTTGGCTCTCACAATGTGCAAGATGTATTCCAGAAAAATGAAATAGAGCATCAAAGAAAATACAAGAGATCAATCCTTATAAAAGGAGATCAAAACCTAAAAGGAAAACCTAACCCTAAAGGTGAGTGCATTTAATAATTAATATTAATTATTAAATGACTAATATGTGTGCAAGGCGAAATCCTAAGAGGAGAGTAAAGTTAATTAATTACTTTACTCTAACAACATCTAGTTGGGAAGTGTTAATGATCAAGGAAATAAATTTGTCACCCCACCCAATCAAAATTTGTAAATAATTACCAATCTAATTCCAAATAATAACATCTGATTTGTAAAACATAGTGATAACAACATTGATGTGATGAATGTTGACAACGTACAAGATATAACTGATGTTAATAAGAGTGATAATGGAGATGATGTGGATATTATGATCTGATACATTGGCATCCAACCTTGTAAGGGAAAAACCAACTTTTCTCTATACATTGCTTTCTCAAACAATGATATGATTAAACATGCACCTGATGGTCCTCTTTACATAGCTAGAAGAATAAATGACAAGCCTACAAATGGGATATTAATTTCTCCTTTATCTATACAAAATGTGATCACAAAGTAATTATTATTTGTGCATGAACTTTACCAATATTCTTATGGAAAATAGAAAGCACGGATTAAAACACATGATGATTTTTCTTTCCCTACGATAGGTTCAATTACTCTTTCATTAAAAATTGGAAAGAAACAATTAGATGTATCATTCTCCATCATCCCGATGTTGGATGAATTTTGTGTAAATTTAGGCTATCCATGGCTATGCTCCATGAATTTCATCCCATCGATCATTCACGAGTGCTTGAAATTTCTAATTTATAACCATTTTTTTATAATGCATAATAGTGGATTTAATCCTTTTTTCTTCTCGAGGGAACTTTTCATTGGATTTATTTTGGCCTAAACTTGAAGAACCTATGAAACCTCTTGAAAATTTCTTTTTCAAATCTTATCAAAAGTTCAAAGTGAATTTTATAGCAGATTTATCCCTTTCCAATACCCCACCAAAAACTAAAAGACCCTTAGTTGTTCTTCCCATTCCAAATGTTGTGGATGAACCTATTCTTGAACCAAAAGAAACAAAATATGATGCTATCCTATTGCCTATATCCTACAAAATACAAAGATATAATCATATAATTCCCTTTGTGCCTCCTCAAATAAAACAAGTTTATAAGCCTAAAGAGAAAGTGGTTTTAAAAACCTCAAAGTTAGGGCTTTCATTCCTCCCTTAAGGGAATAAAAGAGGTCGATGGTTGATAAACCTGCTCCTACATTGTCACAACTTGAAAATCATGCATGAAGAAACTAAAATTCTAAAGACTCTAGGCATAGACATCATATTATTTCTCATCAATAAGAAGAAAAGAATAAAACAACTCAAACAAAGAATGATCATTCTTTTCCTTAGCCACAATATGAAACTTCTAAATAGAAAAAACATAAGAATATGAAATGGACATTATTATTAGGCCTCATGTTGTGATTAACTTGGACGATGATAATGAGATTGCTAAAATTGATGAAGAAGTGCATAAAGAATTAGATTTATTATTTTCCACTTCTATGAAATTAGATGGACACAATTGTGATGATCCTCTAAAAAAGAGTATCACCATGTGTTGAACCTATTGATTTTCCTCGTACGTCACTTGTCATTTCTCATTTGGCTAACTTTATTAGCCTTTTGTATATGATGAACAAGATTGGGATGTTGATGAGCTGCTATAGGTTGTCTCACATGTGACATACTATTTTTTTGTCCTCTCTATGTTTTTGATTATATAAGCAACATTTACAAGGTGTTGTGTCATCTCTATGGTATTTTTGATTGCATATATGTATTATGATCCCCCATATTGTGCTACTTGGTTTCCATTTATGTTTTTCATTTTTCTTTGGATGACCCTTATTACTCTGTTGGTGAAAGGATACAAAGGAAATAAAATATGTTGTGATATTATTCTATTTGTATCTACATTCTTCTATCTATCATAATCATTCTCTTTTTTTTTCCTCTTTGGGATGATGCAAATCATTCAGACATTTAGGGCTCTTCCATGTTGACCCAAAATATTATTTTGTCTTATATCTCTCTATATGTCATTCCTCCTTTGTGTTCATTGTTCCACAAAGTATTTTCAGAATGATGAAAATTCCAAGATCTATTATATCACTATAGCAAAAACATGTGTTGACCTCAAATCCATGTATCCCTTGTGTTATATTTTGATATTGCACATGTGGGGGGAAAAAAATTTCTTTTTCATGATACAAATTTATGTGGAAACTTATGATTGGTATAGGGATTTCCAAATAAGCTCTCATGGACCTCTTATCAATTGATAGATATCATTTATACTTTAAATTAATTGCACATAGTATGGTATTTAGCAATTCATTTAAAGTGGGGGTAGACATTGGCATTATTATGATATGGACATTGGAATTCTCATTTTGGCATGAACATATTGACATATTTTCATTACTTTTGTTCACAAAGGTTGGACTTAGTCTAGCATTAGCATAGCATTGATCATTTTGGCATTGAATTATGTGTATATAATTTTTGTGATGGCTTTGCGCATGTGCCACCCTTTGTTATGGGTACACACCTTGTATAACTAGTGTGTGTTTCTAATCCTACCTTTGGGGATCACCTAATGTATACCAGAATTACACTAGCCCTTGTGAGCGTATTTTCATGCCCACCTAGCATAACACAACTTGCTTCCCAGTGGAGCCATGAGTGTATTTGATGGACAACAGTGCAACCATGGCTAGTCCATCCCATTTGCATTATCTTTAATATGGTATGTTTGTATATCTTGTCTTTTTATACGTACCTTACACATCTTGTGTGTCCCTTTGTCCTTATGTTGGTTTGCCATGGGATCTTTGATCTTATGGGCTTGATCATCCTCCTTGATCCTTATCATCCTATCTTTATAACATTTTTACACTTGGACCTCTCTTGATACATGTTTGTCTACTTTAACATGAGTTTGAGAATGAGCTCATAATCAAACTAAAGTGGGGGCTAACTTTAGTGTAGGAAATTTTATACCCTTTAATAAATTAGACTTAATTAAGCTCCTAATTTGTCAAATTATGCATTAAAAAGCCTTATTTATCCCATTTTCCAAAAGGGAAACCGACATTTAATTAATAATATTAATATTTGAATCACATTGGAGAATGAGTGTCCTATATTTTTAGGCTAGGAACCATTTTCCCAAGGGAAAATGGTTCTTGAATATGTCCTAGGACCCATTTTTAAATATGTTTTCAATGGTATTTTAATGATTCAAATTTCATATGCAATTGTCAACTTTTGGAATCTATTTTTTGAGAATTTAGATAAACACCTGAAAATACATATTTTATCGATTCTAATCTAATAATTAATGAGAAAATTTTGGATAGTCAAATATTATTGTCAAGAGAATTCACAAAAATATTTATTGATCATTTGTTGCAGTAATCAAGGTCCTAACATCATGTTCAAGCTTATGTGTGAACTCATATCATCTTGTGAAGGATAATATGCATTATTGACCCTCAAATCATCCAAGCATTCAAGTGTCCAACAAATCAAGCAAATCAAGATCAATTCCTTGGAGTGATGTGTTTGAATTCAATCCTTTAAGGGAGGCCATTTAAGGTTTTGTGAGTTGTAGCTATGTGTAGGTGTAAATTCCTAGTCTAAAATGAAAAATCACAAAAAAAAGTGAAAATAAGAAATACACTAACAACACCTCGAGATGACCCTAGTTTAATTCAAACAAACATACAATAAAATAACACCTTTTTATGTTGATTGAATTTTTTAGTTGGTTGTCCCTTTAATGGTTGATTTGTGTGCTCCTTGTTTAGAAAAATGGCATGTAACCTAGCTCTAAATGATGCTGAGGTGATGGGGAATGCAAGGGTGAATTTGGGTAATTGATTTAAGGAAAGATGGAAGCTCAAAGTGGATGCAACAATGAAGGTTGTATGCTTGGGTGTATGAGAGCTAAAATTGGCCAAGTGATTGCATGAGTGAGTGAGTCTAAATGAGGCCAAAAATCACCACATTTGGGGGAATTCCTCTAAAATGAATGAAGGGCTTGTTAGAACTGTAAAATTTTGGATTTTTACAGTCAGTTGCATTCAAGAGTTTCCAGCATTAAGTCCTTATCATAAGCATAAAATCCCTTCTTTGCATTGTCTTGCTTATTCTTTGTCATGTGACTCATTAGAATTCATCTAGCTCTTTGTATTTCATTGAAAGTCCCATATCGGCAAGACATAGTAAAAGTCTCCCCGACCTATATTTTTAACTAACATGTATTGTTGTAGACAATTGACAAGACTTTTCTTTTGTTTTGGTGAATGAAAAGATTCAAAGCGACAAAATAGGCATTTCGGGGTAACATTATAGCGAAGTATTTTTCTTGCTGAACGGCATATAGAAAAGGTATATCGGCATATGTTGGGGCGTCATTGTAGTGTCACGGTGAATTCAATTGGTCTTACTGACTAGCATGTGGAGGGGTCATTTCGACTAAGCTAATGGGTATTGGCATGAAGTCATAACGAAATCATTTTGTCTTACCGATTGGCTTGCAAGAAAATGTTTCGTTAAGACTTATGTGTGTTGAGGAAGGTCTTAGCGAAATGATTATTGTCTTGCCAAACTTAATGCAAGGGGATTCAAAAAGCTATTGGAGAAAGTATTGGGGTCTTGTCGATTTAAAAGATATGTCAATAGAGACATGCATCGCTAGGAGAAGATCTTTTCGACATAAGTTTCATCAAAGTTTGAAAGTTATACTGATAAGTAGTTCGGGGTGAGTTTCACCGAATAGGAGTAATCTGGAGGAGTGATTTCGGTAAGACATTTGGCATTGATATAAGTCTTCCCAAAGGTTTACTATCTTACTGAAAGTATTATTTCATTGGTGGGGTTTATTTCTTTGGTGAGAAAACTTGGTGGATACGCTGAGATGAGAGTTCATCAGTGAAAGGGTGATTTTGTCTCAGCGACTATGACTTGAAGAAAGCATATCGATATGACACAATGAAGTCTATGTAGCATCTCCCCAACTCAGGATTGTTATAGCCACATAAAAAAAGGAGTGACAGTCATCATTTTTTTTTTTATCCCAAGTGTCGATAAGACCACATTATGTCTTGGCGAGAGGTGTAATAGACATTGCAAAAGGTTTCACCCCAGATTTGAAAGTCTCTCATCGAAAGGACATTTGATGCGATAGTGCCAGTTTCAAATTGGTTTTCATTCGTGCTTCATTAATGGCACGACGTGATATAACAGTAAAGTTTGTATCAATTCTTCAGTTCCAAATTGATTGCAAGTGAATTGGCATGTTGAACAGAGAACCGGGACGTTTTTCAGTCTAAGGAGCTCGAGCAGAATACTGTAAGTAATTGTTTCTTGGTTTTTTGTATTTTTATTATGTAAGCTTGAGAATGGAGTCCTCTGGTTCTGGAAAGGGTAAGGGTAGAAATCTTGGTGAGAGTGGTATGTCAAAAGGAAAGAAACAAAAGGTTGATACAGAGCATGAGGGCACTGAAAGGAGGCTGAACCAAGACCTTATTGATCAACTACCTAGCTCGGGGCCTAAGGCTAGAAGATTCACACAACTTAGGGCAGAGGTTGATAAATTAGATGACATGTGCAAGTTCATAGGTGATGTCTGGACTGCCATAAGAGGGTATGAGCTATTCAATTTTCATTACCACAGAAGAAGTCACTTTGAACCAGTTTGTAACCCATGGAAGTTGAATGTAGGGAAACTGGTGTGCCCTAATATTTTTATAAATGCAAAATTAGTAAAATTGCTTGCAAATAATTATGATCCAAAGCATAAGGCTATATGTGACCCATCTGGAAAACCACATATATATGTGTCTAAAGAAGCAATGGGTGAGTTTTTCAAATTGGAAGGGTTTTGCAATGAGGAAGTCAATTGTGAAGAGTTAGAAAAGGAATTTTCAAGAATGGATACAATCTATAAGGGTTGGAGGTTTCCTATTCATAGAATTAAGTAGGGTAACAAATCAAAACCTCTGTAAGATAGTGAGGGGCCTCCTTATCATGTAGATTTTTTTGAGCCTTATATGAAGTACACATATTTCTCAGTGTGTCAAGTGTTGGGGATGGATGCCCCAGAACTCATGTCAATTGTGCCAATTATTATCACAGCAGATGTTCAGTATCACAACTCCAGGCCATTCGACTATGCTTCATACATTTCTAGGGAGATTGATTCAGGATTGGTGGCTATAAAGGGTGGAGCTTCTATTGTTCATCTCAAACATTATTCATTGTTAATGCACTTGGTGTTGTATTTTGGATAGGAGTTGGAAGTATGGCCTCCAGAGATGAGAGTTTCTCAAATTGGTAAAGAGGGTGAAGCATTGCCTGTTCAGTTGTGGATGGCTATTTGGGACAACAGGTTTTCTAACCCTAGATTCATCCACTTTGAAGAATATTTTGTGAGAAATTTGTACAAATTGTATAAATATCCTTGTAACTATTCATTGACTGATGAGATTAAAATATTTCTTCGGCTAAAAGATTTAAATGGGCCAATTGATCATAATTGGGGTGACTGGTATTGTTTGGAAGGAGCTACAATGATCAGAGTGTATGGATTTGAAGGTACCCCTTTTATTCTATCAAAGACAGTTCCAAACAGAGTTGCATATTTGGTAATTGTCAGACAAATGGATTACAATAGTGTGATGCTTTTCAGTTCTTATGGGAAGTAGGCTTTTATGCCTAGTACATTATGCTTTGGTGATTTCACTGTGTTGGCTAAGGAGGGATATAATTCAATCCATGATAGATTGTTGCATTATAATATGAAAATGGGACCACCCAGGAAAAACTTTGACCCTGAAGGATATATCAATTTAGCCAAAGTAAGGATTAACTTTGGAAGGTATCAGCATGTACCTTATCCTTTTGATGATATGATCAAGAATCTGGATGAAAAGGAAGTAGAGGTGGTGGTTGAAAGCTATAACCAAGGGTTGTAGGATACGAGAATATTGTCTTCTAGGAGTGAGGAAACCCCAATGGATAAAGTGCCATAGAGCAGAACAGAGAGAGTATCTAGGTTAAGGACTCAGAGGTATGTTTCCCCAACTAGAGAACAGAGTATTGAAAGTGGTGATAATGATGCAAGGCATATGGAATATAGATAATTTGTTTCAGATGATGAGTTTATAAATTCTCCAGAATTCAAAGCATTCTTGTACAAACAGAAGGGGAAGGAAATAAGAGAAAATGTTGGTGTTGTCACTTCTGGGAATGAAGAGCAATTATTGGGTCAATTGATAAAATGTGTGGATGATGAAATGACAAATATGACTCCTAAAAAGGGGAGAAAAATGTTGGAGAATGCTGGTGTTATGATTTTTCCTGGACTTGATTTGAACTCTGCCTTAGTTTTTGATAGTTTCTTAAGAGATAGTAATATTGCGCACAAACTTGATAAGGAAAAGGTGACAGAGGTGTATGTAGGCTCTAAGTATAATACTGATGAGGGATCATTGATGATATGGGCTTTGTACCCACCCCACAGGAAATTAGTAGTAATTGATACAGAGAAGGAATTTGGCCATGTTATGACCCTGAAGGTTGGAGAGGCTGATCCTGTGGTTACTGCAGAGATTGGGATAAATATTGCAAAATTGAATAAAGCACAGATCTAGGCATTGATAAGAGAAAGATAAATGTATAAGGAAAATAATGAGAGAATGTTAAGATAAAATGATAGATTGAAAGACTTGGTTGGTATTCCAATAGATCCAGCCAAAATGCTCACTCAAGGAGAAAGATCTCAGGCAAAAGATCATTGGATAGGGTCAAGTGCTTATATTCAGGGAAAGTATGATGCAATTGTAGCAATTGTTAAGAGGAGACAGGACAATTTGACATCTTGGTTAAATCAATTGTGGGGAAAGTATTCTTGTACTCTAGATGCGTTGAAGGAGCATGAAAGGATGAATGAGTGGGTTATGGATATGTTTCATGAATTGGTCACACGTGATGAGGCTAAGAGTACTGCACTTGAAGCTGCAAATCATATTATCAGTTGCCATAAAAAATTCTATGAGGAATTGTAGGGGGATAAACAAGGATTAATTGAAGCTGCCAAGAAAACTGTGATTGCATTCTTTGATAGTAAAGGGGAGTTGAAAGATGCCACTGGGTGGAAGAATGAATGTTACACAGTGCTGAAGGGAATCATGAAGACATCTTCTGTAGAGGATACAACATTAGAGGAAGTGAGTGAGAAAAATGAGGAAATGGTGAAGATGGAAATCACGATCCGGAATGTTGTCAAAGATGCGGATATGTATAAGCGCCAGGATTATTTGGACCACCTCGCTAAAACTCACTTATGGCTAACTAGAGCCTAATTATTCTCTATCTCTGTTTTGAGTTTTGTCTTTTCCTATTTTCGAAAGGACACGTCCTTTCGTCTTCTCAATGTATAAATTTTCATTTTGAAAACAATATAAGAGGTAGATTTAGATAGAGATAGTGGATAGATAGAAATATACATTTTTTGGGCAAAGATGAGACTGGTTGCATATGTAAAATCATGGAGATATCAATGAAAATTTGATATGATGGTGCAATGTTTTTTGGTATCGGTTGTTTATGATATTTGTCGAAGAGTATTATTGAAGTTGTCTTCGTAATGGTATTTTCTGGTTGTTCGAATTGGTGTAAATAAGTTTATACCTAGTTCGTCAATGCACATTTACTGCATCTATATGGTCAAGTAATTGTTTCTTTCTAGTAAAGATTAGATTCTCTCAATTGGATTATTAAGAAGAACTCAATAATCACAATTTTGCATGTTTATACAAGCTGTAAACCAAATAAAATGCTAAACAACTTGAATGATTGCTAGAACAAATAAACTCGTTTCAGATTTCTCTTGACTCCATGAACCCTACAAGGCATTGGTCTTTTTATTTTCATTCTTTGGTTTCTCTCACATTTTTTACGTCTATTATCTGAGTGTATTAGGGTTTAGTTTTGAATATTGACATGCAATTTGTACCAAATTTATTTTATTTTGTCCATTTCAAATTGCCATCTTGGACAAATTAGGGCAATAGGAAAAGATCAAGAATCAAATCTGCTTAATTCAGTTAGGTACACCTGCCTAGGTCTAGCAGCACCTGAAGAGTAGAAGGTTTAATTGTTTCAAACCTTGTTCTGTTACCCTAAAACATTGTGAAGGCTTGGCAACCTATCATGGTTCAAACCTACGTTTTTGAGAGCTAGTAGGGCTAAGATCCATCCAAAGAGGGGGAGATCAATCGTTGGGGTGAGTTGAGAACTCACAATCCATCTCATGGTGACATGTGTCAGATGAGGTGGAGAAGAGGGGGTGAAGTGGAGGTGATGTGGAGGTACTAGGAAGTACCTTGGAAATGGAAAAGATCTCCTCATAAAGGAGGTCTTTGTACTCATGTACAATGAAAGGACAAGTGAGGAATTAAAAATTCCTCACAAATCCTCATGGGGATTGATAAAGGAATTAAATATTCCTTACCATGCATGGGGAGAATAAATTTTAATTTTAAATTCACATGGGAATGGGGGTGACTTCTCCAAAAGGATAAATTATTTATGAAGGTTGACTAAGGGTACATGCCATAAATGGCATTAGGTGAGGTTAGGGGATAATCAATGATTAAGGTTTGGAAATACAGGATTAAGTGGGCTAATGGAGGGATTAGAGGCAAGTGGAAAATTATGGAGGATGTGACCCTAATGATTATTAGGGATGTGCACACCCTAATCAAAGATTAATTAGATTCATCTAGATTAGAAGGGATTATGGAGGATATTGATATGCGGAGAGAGGAAAGATGAATTAAAAATTGATTTAATTCATTTAGACAAAGTGACTAAATTAAATAATAGAACTATTTATTTAATTTAGATAGGAATAAGGTAAGGTATTTGATTAATTAATTAAATACCTTAGGAGACATGAGGCTAAGATGAAATATTAACCAAATAATAAATTATTTAATTGATATGACTTAAGGATGTGGAACACATGAATGCAAGTGTGGATTTGACTATATGGGAGTGGTCAAATTTAGGTGTCTACAGTAGCAAGCAATTATTCATTCATCATTTCCTTCTCCATTAACATTATCTTTCCATCAAGTTTTAATTACCAAACATTAGGTTAGATTAAGGAAAACCCCTATTCAAACAAAACAATTTTCCCCTCTTTGCATGTAAAAGTTATAGGTTGAAGAAGGATTGAAGATCTTGAAGATAAATTTTACAATATTGCACTTGTTGCATTAATTGTTATCAAGTCATAAAAACTCATATTCATAATTTATTTTTGCATGTTCGATAGTGGAACTTGTGCAAAAAAAAGCTAAGATCTTGCATCAGAGGACTGCAAAATGAATTTTTAGGACTCCTAACTAGGACCCGTTCACCACAGGGAGAACCTATCCTTTAGTAGAGCTCAAAACCTACTTTCTTTGGTTAGTAGATGTGTCATTACCCTTCTCAGATCTTCCTAAAAACTGTGGTTTTGGTTTTTGTAGTTTCAAGAATTTACATTTCATGTTTAGGTCTTATAGTTCATGTAGTTTGGGCATTGTAGATAATTTCAAATTTGTTTCAGATCTATCTCATTATCCTTCTACCCTAAAGGAACTGAGATCTAGGTTTGATTGACTCACCTTTGATGTTGAAATTCAATCTCTACTTTGTGTGATCTGTTTTTATAATGAAATTCCCTAGGGAAAGACACCTATTATGGATTTTTAAAGTCCTATTTAGGAATTCCCTTTCCCCCACATTTCATTCATGTTTGGTTTCCTACTCAACCATCTCTCAAACTAGAGGTGTGCACCTGATGGTTCCACATGGTTTGGTTGAATTATTGGACCAACAAGGTTAATTGGATTTATGGATATATATGCAGAGAAAGTTAAACAAGTTATTTGTGGTGCATGGATGATCTCCTTTAACCATTTATTATGAAATATATAATGATGAATTTCATTGAACTCATTAAATGAGGTTGTATCAAAGTCATAATTCTATGTATAATCCATTGTAAATGATCCACTCTTAGAATCGAAGAAAAATTTATATTCCTTTAGTTATTATTTATATGATGTTAGATATTATGTTGAAAATGGAGTTTTTTCTTCTCATCCTAATATGTTGTGCAAGAATAGATTACTTTCTATTATTTTATGATGCTGATATCATGTTATGTGCATTATGATGTTTATGTTAGAAATTTGATTAGATTTTTACCTTGTATTTAGGGAATCATGACCAATTTTAAGGATCTCATTCAACCAATATAGATACTATAGGTGTTCAAGTGTTTTGCTCAAATTATTTTCTTACAATATTGAAAATGAAGAAGCTATACCCCATTGATCCAAAAAATGAAGCTTTCTAGTTTTTGAATTGTAAAAGCTATATAGGCTATTAGTTGCAAATCAAAGTCCATAATCAAAACTAGAAGAATCATATAATATAGTGTATTCTAGGTATTTAGAATGGTGTGTAATGTAATTGAAACTCCATGTTATGAATCTTATGAATCTTATGAAGTTTGGATTTCAACCTTGGAGTGATATTTTGCATGGTGCTAGATGATTCTTTAACATTGAAGTCAAAGATACATGCTACCGTTTTTCCTCCAAAGTCTAAGGCAAGTTTATGATGAATGTGTACCTGGGCTTGACAATCATAAAATTAACCCCATATTAGGAAATGCACAATGTAGATTAGACCCTAACATCTAAAGTATTTAGCTTGCAAAGTTTGGAGTAAGTTTGTATTTCAATACTTGCAATTTGTTATACATGTCCTAAAGCCTAAATTTTTTATGTGTAAGGGCCTAGTGTTCGAGAGGAATTTCATTATTTGTGTTCCATAATTTAAACTCTAAAGTTAAAGGTTTTAAAAAATTGAACATGCTCCTCAGACACTCAGGTTTGAACCATGTGAGTTAGGCTTTGTATTCCAAACTTACTATAACTTAGAGTCCAAATAAAGCAGGTAATCTACTATAGGATTTTTATTTTTATCCTTTTTTTAGATGATAAGACATTGGCTTGATAGACAAGTTGTCAGGGTTTGTAAGTTGGCCTTACAACCTAACTCTTTTATATCCTAGTTTTTGAACTAATCATGGTATTTTTTCATGTAGTGTTTATAATTTTCTACTTTTTCCATGCTATATTGTACATTTGGTATTCATTCCAAGTGTGTAACTACCTTTTTTTGTGATACCTTAGGAATGAAGAATTGTAGTGTGCTTTACTTGATGCCATTTTTGTATAAAAAGAGTTTCTCATCACTTTTTTAACTATTAAATTATTCGGTGAAATCTTGGGGCATTAAAAATTTATTTATATAAAAATCTACCCTCATTTTGGTTCAAGATAAAAAGTATGTAAATATGTTCGGTCAGTGCAAGATCATGGGGGTCCAAACTAGGCACTTAAGTGGTAATAAAAATTCAGAAAAATAAAGTTAGGCAACTTGACATAAAATTTTGAATAAGTTATTAACATAATTTGAAAAATATGTAACAACAAAACTTGTAGAAAATTGAATGTAGTTTCTCAGATGCTATTCCTTTTTTGGAAAAAATTAAATCTATTTGGTAAAAATTTGAGATTTCAATGCATTAGTACTAAATTTTTAGGAAAAAATAGAAAGCAGGTGTATGTTTGACAAACCTAAGTACAAGCAAAAAAAGAAAAAAAAGTTGAAAATTTCAATATAAGTAGAGGACACGTACCCAAATATGTCACTTTTTTGTATTTTTTTTCGAAGTAAATAAGTAGTTATCAATTATTTATTAAAACGTTTTAAAAATATTAAAACATGTTTGTTTGACCACCATAACTTGGTCAAAAATTTATAAAATTCAATGTTTTTTCCTTTATCCTATATTATAGGAAGCATAGAATGTGTCACATCTTTTAGATTCAAAAAATGTTAAATCATTTAAGAATTATACTTGTTTTTCAATCAACCTATCAATTAGGAATTTTGTCAAAATGTATGTATAAAATTAATAATAATTATCTATTTAATTCCCAATAAGATATATCTAATATTTTCGGGAAGCTAACAATTTTATCAATAAACCCTTTTCATTTAATCAAATTTATATTAAAAAACTCATTTGCCAGGTTTTCGTCATATCACCACTTTTTGGAGCCCCATGATCGTGCACACACCCTGTTAGTGTATAAATATAATTGTACTGTATAAAAATGTATCACTTTACATTTTCACACTTTGTTTGGGCCCTCCTAATTAAATTGACTTAATTAGGTCTTAATAAGCCCTATTTTACATCTACAATCCCAATTAATTGCATTTTCCAAAGGAGAAATCCGACAATAATTAATTCCAACACATAACACTTTACCTGAAGAATTGTTTGTTCCAGGAATAGGGACTTGGGACCCATTCACCCATTGGTGAATGGGTCCTCCCTATTGGCATTTCAAATTTTTTCCCAAGGTAAGGCTTTGTAATTCTCTAAGAGGTAGCCAACCTCTATATTCAAGAACTAACAAAGTTAGTGGCCAACAAACGAGAGTCAGTCAAAGACTGAGATCTCCTACACTTTTGGCTTTGTGAAACCAAGGAGGGTTTTCCTAAGTGTGTTCATAAGAATGTTTCATGACCTAGTAAGAACACTTCTTCTTATAGATACAGTCCCCATCGACTCAATTAGATAGGAATTATCCTGGTTGTGGTAAACCAAAGAATAACAAAAAATATCTTAAAGCAACAAGACTGAAAATTAACAAAAGATTTACATCTCAAAATAGATAAGGTTTGATATATTAGATTTGTTCAGATTTTAAACCATCGTGCTTAGAACTACAGTCCTGTACTCTCAAAACAGGGATCCTGAAGAAATTATCCAATGCCTCATCCATTGGGTGAGAGTCACATAAAACATAACAGAAATATCGAGGACATATCACCATAATGATTTACACTATGATATTTCCACTTATCAAAACAATACTCCATAAGGAATCCTAAAGACAACATCATAAATCTGTAACTCATTTTTAAGCAATTTGATTAACTCATTATGTTAAAGCAAGAAAATGAGGTACACACTCAAATATACCATTCGAGTTGAATGAATATATCATTAATAAACTCATTCACAACTCATGACATGAAACTAGGAGAGAAATTGTTCTAATATATTATCATTTATTACTTCAATATCTTTAATTACATAAGCAGAGCCTGCTTGTTTTATAATATTCTTGCCTCAAACAAAACATACTAGCTAATACCTTAAAAAAAAATTACAATAAAAACTGACTGTACAAACACTAAGCCTCCGGATACAAAAAATATGACCCTTAACAATGAGCCGTAAAATCTCCTTTATAGAATAGGAGAGAAACAAGTCTCGGGCTCCATTGTTAAATTCAAAATTGAATTTCATTCAAAATGAAATGAAATTTGAATTCACCATCTAAAAAATACTCATCAACATTAGAAAGAATAGTATATGATCCGAGGAATAAAAGCATGATTACACCTAGTAACTAGTCAGAGAAAAATTAAAAGAGCATGCCATGCACATGCACATCCACATCCACCAGTCAAACCACCACAACAACACCACCCGTGAGAAACACACACCAGCACCAGCAATCGTTTAGTCAACTCATGGCCCTGGTATAGGCAACCGCTTTTGGTTCTAGCTTAAGTTTGAGGTGGAACCAATTTATTTTTTCTATCCACATCAGCACTTACCCCAACAACTCGACACGGTGCCATTGCAGTTATTGATGAAACTACAAGGACCTCCTCATCAACACCCACAAGTTCATTCATGGCTGCAAGATAGAAGAAATAGTCTGAGTCAGTCTCAGACCCATCACCACTAGAGCTCGAAGAGAGCACGACAGGAGAATTATAGCACCCAGAATGCTTGCCCACACCTCAGGCACTTTCTTCATGAGCACGTTGTTCTCCCTCGCATCGCAAACTCCTCGTGCCTACTCTAGCACTTTAGCAAACCTTAGACTTGTCCATTGAAGATGTGTCGCTTAGAAACTATAAACAATTCCACTACATGCAAACAAATCAACTCAAAAAATACAATGATAATATTGAGTAATTCAGTAGGTATTGATCAAGTAATCTGGTACAAGGAATATTAATTTCCCCAATGATTGCACAAGAATGTGAATGATTAGTGGATGATATTGCCACCACAAATTTATTCCAAGCATATAGCCCATCATTGAATTTATCAAGAGGATACCACTCGCATACAAGAAAATCAGGAGAAAATCAACTCAAAAACCCATTCCATTAATGAAAACAAGTTGCAGAGCGCAAAAACTCCTCAAACGGATGAACAATACCCCTTTGAAATTGAACCGTTGATGTGGAATAGACCTGGAAAATTGGATGACTTAGATCAAGTCAATGATTGTTGAAAATCCACATCACTACCTTGGAAAAACCACAGCCAATCAAAGCCCATGAAAATAGGAGGTTGCAATCGGGCAGTAGGCCCCACCTAGCCCCATTGATCCAAGATCTAGGCCATGTGTCACCTTTTCGCAAACCTCGTGGTACTTTTTGAATATTTACTCTGATTGTGCAAGACCTGCGAGGGATAGTCATCATTAATCGTCATCATTATATTCCCACTGGTGAAATGATACCCACTTGTCACTATTGGCACCTAAGGAAAAAGCCCCACTCATCTAAATATGACAGATGGTGGCATCTCGCACACCTCACACCACCTAAGTGACATCAACATGCAAACTTGCAAGGTTCATGAGAAATGGTCCAGATGAAAACTCATGATCAGATGGTTCGCCAAGCTGCATAAAACTCATAGAATATACTAGTGGGGCCAGCCAGAAAAAAACCTTCGACAGCATAAGCATTTAAAGCCCAAGTGGGAAGTAAGAGACTAATAGGTTGGGTGAAAAGGGGCCAGTAAGAGCACAAAGGAAAGGCTCCATCAAATAACTTAACTGATTGGTAACCCTCAATAGCAAATCAACTTTGAAATATAACGTGAGGGTTCTAAAAGATACCAATCACTCTTTCATGAGTGATAGAAAACCCTAAACAAAAAATATCAAATCTCTAGTCTATTAAAAGTAACTAGTCATGCCTAATTTAGACAAAAAATTGATAAAATTTAAAAGTCCCATCAGTGGCTCCGACTGGGGATGTATGCCCCCTATAAGCATAGAAAGAATTCAGAATCTATGGCTTCGCAGACCAGACTACTGAATCACACAAGTGCCTTGATGAATTTTCTACCATGCTTGTCAATTGGAACTTGTGTATATCCAACTTGGTGGTCCCAGGCCACCAAACAAGGAAAATCAAATTTTACCCCTGTCAAAAACAAAATTCTCTATTACCTAGAGTAAACCAAGTCTACAAATTTCACCTCTTGATTTTTATGAGTTATTGGAGTAATTAGTATCCTTGGAAGTATCATAATGTTTACTTATACTCCCATGTATTTGATCGGTCAGAACCCTATGTCAAAACATTAACTGTAACATATGACCATAACGACATTTTACCTTACCTTGCACCTAGTCATACTTGATAGAGTGCTTACTCGATTGAGCTGAGAAGTTGAAACATTCATAACTTATTTGGTTTGCAACATCACACATCTTGGCATCATCATTAGCTTGTACATAGAACTGAAAACTTTCATATAAAGCTTTGTGTATGTCACACAGACCCTCATAGTACAATAAGGAGGACACATAACTTGGGGAATCCTCACCTTGGTCCTTTCCACACAAGCTTGGTTGCCAACACCTATGTTCAGATTTTTTGGAACACATCTTGATACCACAGAGGTGGGCCATATAAGTTACATCTTTCTCCAGGGAATGTGTAAACACATTCATCTCAGGTTCCTTAGGATACATCCCTTCCTACAATCCTTCATCCATTCCCAAATGAAAAACTTCAAAAACAAATTCAAACACATCAATCTCATCATGGGAAATAGAGAAACAACATTATGCACTGGCCTCCTTGTGTTCAACACCACCTACTGTATATGTTAATTTATAAGTGAAAATTTCTACACAAGCTGAAAAATTTTCACCAGCAATATCAATGTCACCTTCATTATAAGCTAGAAACTTTTCACCAACAATATCAATGTCACTTGGTGACAACAAATCTCTCTTAGCTTCATACAAACAATCAAGAAAATCAATAGTACCAATATTTTCATCAATATTTTTTTTATCTCGAGTACTATTGTTCTGATCACACACCTCATTGTCCTCAAATTCCTCAACATTTATACAAAAAACATGCTCCATTTCCAGTATATCGGGAGTATACACAAAATATTTATCATTTGAAAGTTTTTCCCTAATTTGGAAACAAGTAAAATCATGAGGTTCCACATTTCCATACAACTTTGGTAAAAGGAGAGGCTCAACTCCATCCTCGGTAAAGCAATCATCACTTCTAAAATCACAATCACTAACCTGTAACAAAATCTCAGTGACATGAGCATTATAATTAGGATAAGGGAAAACAATGGGTGTCTCACTTAATCCTTCATCATTTTTCCCCTCAAATTCTTTTGCAGTTATTCAATTTTCTTCAAAAGGGCAAGCATTATCTTCATTTTGTGTAGATACATTCTTGGTTGATTCTGCAATCTCTATCCATTTAAGGACTTGGACGAAGTTAGTAGGTTTCAATTCTTCTAGCAAAGCACTTAGCCCTGGTTCATAAAGTTCACAAAACAAGTCAATGCATTCATAGTCATTAGGTCTGAGACCTCTAGGAATTTGTATTAAGGCATCTACAAATCTCAAGAAAAACTCATATGGTGATTCTTCCTCTTGCCTCTTCAATTCATACAATTTGGCACAAAAGAAGTTTGACCATCACCATTCAAATTGGACTGGTTTTCATTTTGGATCTCATCATCAACACACTATAGTGCTAGAGATATTACAGTTTTCAAAACACTCTTATCATAATTAATGTTTTGTGCAACCAACTATAAAATTTTACTAGTATGAGCTAGGCCAGAGTAATCAATACTTGCAGCCAGATACCCTTTCATCATTGAGTATTTCATGTTGTTCTCAATCTCCATAGCCATTTGATATGCTTTGTTTAGGATTGTAGGTTCTTTATCTCTTAATAGGTAACCCATCCTTTTATCAAAAGCACCAAGATATACAACCAAGGATTCAACCTCACTTGGTCTTATTTCTCTAGGGATTTCTCTTAAATATTTTGAAAATATGAGATTACCTCCTCTTCTTTTATATGGATTCACATAAAACCTTTTCTTAATATGTTGGGATTGAATCTTTTACCAAATTGTTCAATAAAAACTATCACCAACTGATTCCATGAGTTAACAGAATAGGCAAGAAAATATGAAAACCAATCCCTAGCATCACCCCTTAAGGATTGCACAAAAACCTTCATAACAAAATCCTCATGACTGATTTCATAATCCCCCATTACATCTACAAAATCATGTAAATGCCTAGAGATGGATTCTTCACTTTGCCTTGTGTATTTAGGAAAATACTTCCTAATCTTCTTAGGAATTAGATTAGGATAACCACTGACATCACTGAAAATAAAAGGCATATACCTTTGAGTTAAAAAACCCCCTGAAGGGCTTAATGTAACTTGTTCTCTTTGCATATCTATGTCTAACTTCTTCTATGGGAAACCTCTTATACCCATTTAAAATTCATCAAAACAATACATGTTTATCAAACATATCATTTATCATTTCAACCATGATTCCATTAGAGACTGAAATTAGTATTCCTTGCTTTCAGAGATATGACGTAACATAAACATGTTTCCTATGTCCTTTTACATATTGCATCATTAGAAGTATGAAAAATATAATCATTGTTCCTTTCTTGATGCTAGACATCTAGTTTGGAACCATTTTTCATCATTAATTACAAACACCCCTTACAATTAGAATAGTTAATTGTTTAGATGTACTAAGAAAATGAAAATACCTAGTAACTTTGGCAACAATTGTTAATCTTCTCTCCCTGACTGTAAATATCACAAATCTAGGACTTTTCCTTCATATATCAACTGGTTCTTTAGACAGAGTGGCCACCTCTTTAATAGAGGACTGAATTTTAAAAGACTATGAAATTCCTTTTCAAATCTTGTTAGATTCTGGGTCTTTGTCCACAATAGAGTCATACCTCAAACATTCTAACACCATGCTGCTACCAATCTCTTTCAAAACCACAATCCATCACCATCCAAACTTAAAATTTAGCTCCACTTAAACAAATGATTCTAGATAGCCGCCTCCAACTACTGTGGTTTCTCTTTTCTCTTTTTCTTTTAAATTTCTCAGAAGTTCTCCCCAATAAAACCACCATTCCACTAATGATTCAGGAAGAGGGCCTATTCAACTAAGTTTAACCTTTAAGGTTACCAGTAATATGTCAGTTATTATAATGAAATATATGAAAGGACTGTCTCCACCCAAAACTCCCGAGTCTTTTTCCAGTGGAGCACCACAGATCATAGGATTGTCAAGTTCATTTCAACAACCTCTTCCTTCTAGCATTGATAACATTCACTATTTAAATTCCGAATGGAAAATCATTTGAATCTATCCAATGACTCTTAAGAACACCATCTGCAACCAAAATTTTTGAGTTTATTCCCCAGCAGAGTCGCCATTCTATTGGTGTTTTAAATTTTTTCCCCAGTTAAGGCTTTGTAATTCTCTAAGAGGTAGCCAACCTCTATATTCAAGAGCTAACAAAGTTAGTGGCCAACTAACGAGATTCAGTCAAAGACTGAGATCTCCTACACTTTTGGCTCTATGAAACCAAGGAGCTTTTTCCTAAGTGTGTTCATAAGAATGTTTGATGACCTCGTAAGAACACTTCTTCTTACATATAAAGTCCCCATCGACGCAATTAGATAGGAATTATCCTGGTTGTGGAAAACCAAAGAATAACAACAAAAATATGAAAGTAATAGGACCGAAAATTAATAAAATATTTACATCTCAAAAGAGATAAGGTTTGATATATTATATTTGTTCATATTTTAAACCACCATGCTTAGAACTATAGCCCTGTACTCTCAAAACAGGGATCTTGAAGAAATTATCCAGTGCCTCATCCATTGGGTGGGAGTCACATAAAACATAACAGAGCTATCAAGGACATATCACCATAATGATTTACACTATGAGATTTTTAGCTATCAAAACAATACTCCTTAAGGAATCTTGAAGACAACATCATAAATTTGTAACTCATTTTAAAAAAATTTGATTAACTCATTAAGTTAAAGCATGAAAATGAGGTACACACTCAAATATACCATTGAAGCTAAATGAATATATCATTAATAAACTCATTCACAACTCATGACATGAAACCAGGAGAGAAATTGTTCTTATATATTGTCATTTATTGCTTCAATATCTTTCATTACATAAGAAGAGCTTGCTTGTTTTATAATATTCCTGCCCCAGTCAAAAACATACTAGCTAATACCTTCAAAAAATACTACAATAACAAATTGACTATACAAACACTAAGCCTCTGAATACAAAAAATCTGACCCTTAACAATGAGCGATAAAATCTCCTTTATAGAATAGGAGAGCAACAAGCCTCGGGCTCCATTGTTAAATGATCCAAGGAATCAAAAAATGGTTACACCCAGTAACCAGTCGGAGAAAAAACAAAAGAGCATGCTACGCACGTGCATGTCCACATCCACTAGTTGAACCACCAGAACAACACCACCCATGAGCAACACACACAAGCACCAACAATCATTTAGTCAACACACGGCCCCGGTATAGGTGACCGCTTTTGGATCTAGCTTCAGTTTGGTACAGAACCACTTTCTTTTTTCTATCTACATCAGCACTTACCCCAACAACTTGACATGGTGCCATTGTAGTTATTGGTGAAACTGCAAGGACCTCTTCATCAACACCCATGAGATTGGTCATGGCCTCAAGATAGCAGCAATAGTCTGAGTTAGTCTCAGACCCATCGCCACCAAAGCTCGAAGAGAGCATGACAAGAGAATTACAATGCCCATACTGCTTGCCCATACATCGAGCACTTGCTTCAAGAGCATCAGGAGCACATTGTTCTCCCTTGAACCGGAAATTCCTCATGCCTACTCTGGCACTTCGGTGCACCTCAGACTTGTCCATTGAAGATGCATAGCTTAGAAACTATAAAAAATTCCACTACCTGCAAACAGATCAACACAAAAAATGCAATGATGATATTGAGCAATTTAGCAGGTATTTATAGAGTAATCCGGTGCAAGGAATATTAATTGCCCCAATGCTTGCACAAGCATGTGAATGAGTAGAGTTTGATATTGCCACCACAAATTTATTCCAGGTGTACAACCCATCATTGAATTTATCAGGAGGATATCACTCACATGCAAGAAAATCAGGAGAAAATCCACTAAAAAACTCGCGCCATTAATGAAAACAAGTTGCACAGCGCAAAAACTCCTCACACAGATGAACAGTACCCCTTTGAAATTGAACCATTTATGTGGAATAGACCTGGCAAGTTAGATGACTCAAATTGAGTCAATGATTGTTGAAAATCCATATCACCCCCTGGGAAAAACCATAGCCAATCACAACCCATGAAAACAGGAGGTTGCAATCGGGCAGCAGGCCCCACCTAGCCCCATTGTTCCAAGAGCTAGGTGATGTGTTGCCTTTTCGCAAACTTCGTGGTACTTTTGGAATATTTAATATGATCATGAGAGGCATGGGAGGGATGTTCATCATTAATCGTCATCATTAAATTCCCACTAATTAAATGACCCCCACTTGTGACTGTTGATGCCTCGGGAAAAGGCCCCACAATTTCATATATGATAGATGTTGGCATCTCGCACACTTGACACCACCTAAGTGACATCAGCAGGAAAACCTAAGAGGTTCACGAGAAACGGTCCAAATCTAAACCCATGATCGGATGGTTCGCCAAGCTGCATAAAAATCATAGAGTATACTAGTGGGGCCGGCCCAAAAAAACCTTCTACGACATAAGAATTTAAGCTCAAGTGGCAAATAAGAGACCAATAGGTTATGTGAAAAGGGGTCGGTAAGAGCACAAAGGAAAGGCTCATTCATATAACTTAAGTGACCAGTAACCCTCAACATCAAGTCAACTTTGAAATATAATGTGAGGGTTCTAAAAGATACCAGTCAATATTTCATGAGTGATCAAAAACCCTAAACCCAAAATATCAGATCTTGAGTCTATTAAAAAAAACCATTCATGCCCAATTTAGACAAAAAATTGACAAATTTTAAAAGTCCCATCATTCCGTAGGCCTTTGAACCTAAATTTAATATATGTTTTTGGCAGTATTTTAAGGTCCTCGAACCCATATTTCAATGTCATCTTGTAATGTGTGAATTTTGGGAAATTAAGGATACATGCCTATAGATAAAATTTTATTTCATCAAATTAATTTTAGATTTACAACAAAAAAATGAGATCAATAACACAAGCGGAAATTTTATGATCAAGAGCATTCAAGAGAAAATTTATCAATCATTTTGTTGTAGCATTCAAGATCCAATCATCATATCAAAGCCTTCTTGTATCATGCATGCTTTTGGAGCTAACATTGTGATTTAGGTTTCAAGATGAAGTAAAATATTCAAAGCATCAATTCAAGCATCAAGATCCACATCCATTGAAGCCATTTTGTGCAAGATCAAGATCAACATCAATATTACAAATTTTCAAAGATATATTCAAGGGTTTGTTGAGTTGTAACATAGCTTTTTCATCGATCATTCCTTTCACATTTTCATTATTTCAACTCAAGATTTAATTACCCAAATGGGGTTTTACCAAGGGAAACCCCCATTCACCAAAAACAAAAATTCCCTCTTGTGTTTGTGTTACACATTTAGGTTAAAGAAGGATTGAACAATTCTTGAAGAAAAATATTGGAAAATTTATCAAAGTTGGAAAAGTTGTCAAAGTTATCATCAAATCATGGAATCTCACCTACAAATCAGATTTTTGGCTTTTTCACATTGAAACCCAGATCAAACGGAAGCTAGAAATTGGTATCAAAGGCTCCTAGAAGATTGTTGAGAACCCTAACAAAAGACCCATTTTCCCATGGGCAAATGAGTCCCAGACAACCTCCCAAAATTGCCTTTTAGTGACTAGAAAACATTATTCCGCCCTTCTCAGATTTGTAGGAAGT
This sequence comes from Sequoiadendron giganteum, assembly GCA_007115665.2. NCBI lineage: Eukaryota > Viridiplantae > Streptophyta > Pinopsida > Cupressales > Cupressaceae > Sequoiadendron > Sequoiadendron giganteum. Next base: position 75,638,415 of record CM021104.1, on the reverse strand, counting down.
TTTTTGTTTTTGTTAGTATTGAACTTTATATTGTTGTTTCAAGTTTGAATTGGCATAATTAGGTTGATTTTCTATTTTTAGTTTTTCTCCCAAAAGTGTTGTTTAGCCCTATACCCCCATCCTCAAGCATAAGGAAATCAATAGATTCTCACATTGAGTTGATTCACCTAAGGGTTAGTCTTTTTTTTGTAGAGATCTCATTTCCTAATGAAATAGTGATAAATAGGTCTATGTTTAAATTGGTGAACCCCTTCCATAACATAACATATTTTTCATTGTTTCATTTTGGTGAACCCCTTTTGAGCATCATAACTTTCTAATTTTGGAGTCCATTTCAACCCTAGATCTAGAATTTGCATTTCATTTAGGGTTGTTTGCTTTCATTGATTTGCATCTCATTTAGGGTTTTAGGTTTTCATTTTTGCATTCTTTAAAATTTGAAAAAGTCAAAAATCTTAGTAATTTTACATAGTTCTTACATAACATTGCATGATCAATCATTTACATCATAAAAATTGAATCAAAATTGCATCTCAAGTTAGTTATTTTTGCTTGTCATTTAGCATTATTTTTCACTTGCATTTAGATCTAATTTTCTAGAAGTCTAAAACTATAATTACCTAGTTGTGCCTATAATCTGAATTCATAAACACAAACTCATAAATCTATTATTTAATTTTTAAAAACCCTACAATAAGACCCATTCACCCATAGATGAATGAGACCTTGATCAGGGGTTTTCCTATATTTTTAAGCATCAAAAACATTGTTTTTGCATTATTTGTTCCTGCATTTAGTTTCCAAAATTTTTGTTTTATGAAATCATTTATATTAAGGTTAATTTATCAAATTCAGTGCATTGGTTGAATTCAAAATTGCATTTAACAACATTATTTTCAAGTTTCTACATAGTATAATAAAAACATTATCTTGTTTAAAATCTAATTTTATATTTTTACATACTTGCATTGCACTTTATATTATATGGTGTTTGATTGAATTTCACCTATTCTCAAACTTGGGTGCACCTTGTGTTTATGAAACTTGCATGAGCTTCAAAAATTTGTGTCCTATTTCCAATACTATCATGAGAGGTAGTTCAAGAATCATGTAATATCTAAATACATCATTTGCTATGGATCTTGGGTTGTCCAACTCTTTCATTCATAGTGTTGACATTAGTCAACCCACTGTGGACCATAACCTTGATACATCATTTCCTATGACCTCCTTACCAATGACTAATGTTACTAATGTTGAATTAATGGTTGCTAATGTACCTCAAGAGAACCTAAGAAAAATGGATGAAGAGTTATTTAAGAAATGACAAAACTTTGTGAGTTTTGAATATATTGTTAGTATTGTGATTCCTATCATTGATAACATGAGGATAATAATTGATAATGAATTAGGAACAAAAGTTGTGCATAACTTAAATCACATCAATACCAACCATGTCCCTACAACATGACTAGTTGTGCTCAAGCTTTGGGATATACTCAAATTCAAGGTAGAAATTAAATTCCTCCTTCCACAACCATGACCTCTATTCTAACATACACTAATCCAATTGTTACTACAACAATGAAACACACTAGAAATTTCCATACCACCTTAGGTATTTCCACTAGGAATCCCTCTAACTTTATGCATTCAAATCTCATATCTCCTCACCTACCTCCCATCACAAATTTACAATTCACTTGTCATTTGAACACATATACACCTCCATATTATTCACATCCATACAAATAATGATCTCACTGTCAACCAATTCTCACAAAGTGTTTCATCCCTCCAACAACAAATTGCTACATTGAATCAAAATAAAAATGGCCAACCTTCACAATATGTCAAAAGAAACCCCTTACCTTGGAGATATTGAGAAGACAATTTCCACAAGGTGTAGAGATTCCTAGAATTGGGAAATATGGTGAAAAAGGAGATCTTGTTAGCCATGTTTTTTCTTACATAGCCTTATGTAGTGACTTCCTTCTTGATGATAAAATATTGGCTAAGTTCTTCCCTAGATCCTTGAAAGACACTACCTTGGAATGGTTTTGTTCCTTACCAAATAAATCAATATTTTTATTTAATGAACTTATTGATGTCTTTCTTAATCATTTCCAAGTGCACATGCGTCCTAAAATGACCCTTGAAAATTTAATAAGATGTAAGCAAAAGGATGATGAAAAGGTCACTGAATTTATCACTCATTATCAATTTCTTTATTCACAAATAAAATTTAAGATTCTTGATCCTAATCTTCAGCAAATTTTCATTGAGAATTTGAAAAATAAACTTCAAGATAAGATTGGGATGATGAAATTTCCCTCCTTCACACAATTGCGTATTGTCCTTTGTGATTACCAAAATTTTGTTAGTAGTCGTGAAGCATAAACTCCCTCTGGTCATCCTGAAATATCTAAATTTGTGCCTCAAACTAACTACCAACCATTCAAGAGACAAAATAAGGGCTTTTTACATCTTAATCCCCCTCAACAAACTCAACATGTCGACACCCAATGGGTTTCTATAAATACAACAAATCCATACACATTTGAAGAGCGAAATATATAATTTATCCATCTACTTGATACCCTTGATAACACCATGTTGTAGCTCTTAAACAAGAACTTAATTTCCTTACCTCCTTTTAGAGCTCCGGATCCGACTAAATCTTTACCTCCAAAATATAGACAAAATTCCTTTTACCATTATCAATGACAAAGTGGAAATGATACTAAACATTGTAAGCATCTTAAACATATTGTGCAAGACCTCATTGATTCTAATCACCTTCAAATTGGTGGTGTTAATGATCAAGGTAATAATTTTGTTGCCCCACCTAACAATTTTTTTAAAATCTTTACCAATCCTATGCTAAATCCTAACATCTCCTTTGTGAAAGCTAGTGAAACTAAGAATGATTTGATGAGTGTTGAAATAGATGATGATAACATGAAAGACAATGAGGAAAATCCTATAGATAATATGGTTGGAATCATCAAAGTTCAAAAACATAAGGGCCTAACCAAAATTCCCCTTGAAATTTCTTTCTCATAACATGAAATAATCAAATATGCACCCGATGGTCCTCTTTAAATAGCTAGAAGAATCAATGGCAAGCCTACTAATGAGATATTAATTGATCCTGTATGTACATGGAGAATGTGATAACTGCATAATTCTTATTTGTGCATGAGCTTTATCAACATACTTGTGAACAACTAAAATCATGGATCAAAATGCATAATTGTTTTTTTTTCCTACAATATAATTCTTCCTCTGAAAGATGGACTGAAACAATTAAGTGTCTCATTCTCCATCGTCCCGTCATCAGACCAATTTCATGTTGGTGTAATTAAAATTATATTTACACTTTATTTAGTTTACTTAAGTCCAAATTAGATTTTCCTTTTAGATTTTCTCATCTTTCTCTATAGAAGCAAGTTATCTCATGTAATTCATTATTCCCAATAATATGATTTACACATCTTTATGCAAATTTCTCTTGCATGTTTGATTTTCTCCTTATTGAAGGTTAATCTAGGATTTGCGGTTGATCTTGGTTTTATGGAGTTTATTGGAAACTCTAGCATGGTATCAAAGCTCTAATCTGCAATCCCCTTCTTAGATTCAGGAGAAATTCCATCAAAGAGTTTTTTTTTTTGGATCCTCAAGGGATTAACCTTGAGCAATTTTTTGATGCAATTTAGATAAAAAGTGACCAATATCTTTCTCTTCATGTATTTTTGAGAAAAATAATTTCTAATTTTTGTTTAAAATCATGAAATACCATCTAGGTATCTACTAGATTTTGTAGATAGTAAGCAAAACTTGCAGAAACGACTATCAAAATAATGGTTATTTTCCTTGCAGGTGAAGTGTTTATTTTTTACCAAATTGCATGTTCTGCTTTTTGGATTGAAAAACATTTTTTGGGTTTTGTTGGCAACACCAATATATTATTGGGTATCCATTAGTTTTTGCACGCAACAAGTAATTTTATTAGAAATCAAATCAGAAGTGTCATGCCTATAGTGTTGGCTAGCAAAAATTTACCCTGTTTTCAAAAAATTCATAACCTAAGCATGCGATGTCTATTTTTTGAAAAAATTATATCATCAAAAAGCTGATTTTGTCCTTTACGCAAATCAGAGGTTAATTTTTTTCATAGAGGTAGATGTGAACATTAATCCTTGCATGCAATATTTCCTTTTTACATGCTTTATGTTTTCATTTTCTCTTTGATGTTTGCATGTTTTACATGTTCTCCTTTTACAATCTTTGGGTATTGTAATAAATGAAATTCAATAAAGTTCCATAAAAGGGATTCTTGCATAATAATAATATAAGTAGAGGACACATGCCCAAATATTCCAGTTTTTTTTTTCATTTTTTTTGCAAGTAAATAATTAGTTATCAAATTTTTTTTTAAACTTCTCAAAAATATTGAAACATGTTTGTTTGACCACCATAATTTGGTCAAAAAATTATAAAATTCATTTTTTCTTTTTTCATCCTATATTATAGGAAGCATAGAATGTGCCACATCTTTTAGATTCAAAAAATGTTAAATTATATAAGAATTATATTTTTTTTTCAATCAACCTATCAATCATGCCTTTTGTCAAAATGTATGTATAAAATTAATAATTATTATCTATTTAATTCCCAATAAGACATGTCTTATGTTTTTGGAAAGCTAACAATTTTCTCAATAAACCCTTTTAATTTAATCAAATTTAGATTAAAAATTTCATCAAACATTTTTTTGTCATATCGTAACTTTTTGGACCCCCATGATCCTACACTCACCTTGTTAGTGTATAAATATAATTTTAGTGTAGAAAAATGTATCACTTTACATTTTCACACTTTGTTTGGGCCCTCCTAATTAATTTGGACTTAATCAGGTCTCAATAAGCCCTATTTTAAATCTATAACCCCAATAAATTATATTTTTCGAAGGGGAAACCTGACAATAATTAATGCCAATACATAACACTTTACCTTAAGCAATGTGTATTCCATGAATAGGGACCTTGGACCCATTCACCCATTGGTAAATAGGTCCTCCCTAGTCCTTTGAACCTCAATTTAATATATATGTTTTGGCAGTATTTTAAGGTCCCCGAATCCATATTTCAATGTCGGCTTGTAATGCTTCAATTTCGGGAAATTAAGGATATATAGCTATAAATAAAATGTTATTTCATCAAATTAATCCTATATTTACAAAAAAAGAAATTGAGAGAAATTACACAAGAGAAAATTTATCAAGCATTTTGTTGTAGCATTCAAGATCCAATCATCATATCAAAGTCTTCTTGTCTCATGCATGTTTTTGGAGCTAACATTGTGATGTAGGTTTTGAGATCAAGTCAAGTATTCAAAGCATCAATTCAAGAATCAAGATCAAGATCAATATTATAAATTTTCAAATGTTAATTCAAGGGTTTGGTGAGTTGTAACATAGATTTTTCATTGATCATTTCTTTCACATTTTTTGTTATTTCAATTCAAGGTTTAATTACCCAAATGGGGTTTGACCAAGGAAAACCCCCATTCACCAAAAATAAATAAAAAATCCTCTTGTGTTTGTGTTACACATTTAGGATGAAGAAGGATTGAAAAATTATTGAAGAGAAATATTGGAAAATTCGTCAAAGTTGGCAAAGTTGTCAAAGTTGTCATCAAATCATGGAATCTCACCTACAGATCAGATTTTTGATTTTCTCACATTGAAACCCAAATCAAAAGGAAGCTACAAACTGGTATTAGAGGATCCCAAAAGATTGTTGAAAACCTTGACAAAATACCCATTCACCCGTGAGCGAATGAGTCCCAGACAGCCTCCTAAAACTGTCTTTCAGTGACTAGTAAACATTATTTTGCCCTTCTCAGATTTGCAAGAAGTTTTTTGATTTTTTCAATAATGAGAGCTTTATATTGCTGTTTAATGTTTGAATTGGCATAATTAGGTTGATTTTCTAGTTTTAGTTTTTCTCCCAAAAGTGTTGGTGAGCCTTGTACCCCCAATCCTCAAGCATAAGGAAATCAGTAGATTCACACATTGAGCCGATTCACCTAAGATTTGTTAGTCATTTTTTTGTAGAGATCTCATTTCCTAATGAAATAGTGAGAAATAGGTCTACATTTAAATTGGAGAACCCTTTTCATAACATAACACATTTTTCATTGTTTCATTTTGGTGAACCCCTTTTGAGCATCATAACTTTCTAATTTTGGAGTCCATTTCAACCCTAAATCTAGGATTTTCATTACTTTGTATTGCATTGCATTCATTTGCATTTCATTTAGGGATGTTTTATTGCATTGATTTGTATCTCATTTAGGGTTTTAGCTTTATGTTTTTGCATTCTTTAAAATCTAGAAAAGTCAAAAATCTCAATAATTTTGCATAGTGCTTGCATAAAATTGCATGATCAGTCATTTACATAAAAAAATTGAATCAAAATTAGCTCTCAAGTTAGTTCTTTTTTCTTGTCATTTAGCATTATTTTACACTTTCATTTAGATCTATCTTTTTAGAAAGTTGATACTATAATTACCTTGTTGCACCTAGAATTTAAATTCATACACAAACTCACAAATCTATTAGTTAATTTTAAAAAAAACTCAGGTAAGACCTATTCACCCATGAAAGAATGAGTTGTTGATCAAGGTTTTTCCTACATTTTTTAGTATCAAAAATATTGTTTCTGCATTATGTGTTCCTGCATTTAGTTTCCAATTTTTTTTTTTATGAAATCATTTATATTAAGGTTAATTTTTCAAATTCAGTGCATTGTTTGAATTCAAAATTGCATTTAGCATCATCATTTTCAATTTTTTACATAGCATAATAAAAAAATTATCTTTAGATACTTGCATTGCACTTTATATTATAGGGCATTTCATTGCATTTTACCTATTCTCCATTTTGGGTGCACCTTGGGTTTATGAAACTTGTATGAGCTTCACAACCCAGTGTCCTATTGCCAATATTGTCATGAGAGATAGTTCGAGACTCATGTCATCCCATAATATATCATTTGCCATGGATCTTGGGTTTTCCAACTCTTTCACTCATAGTGTTGACACTAGTCAACCCACTATGGACCATAACCTTGATACTTCAATTCTTATGACCTCCTTACCAATGACTAATGTTACTAATTTTGAACCAATGGTTGCTAATGTACCTCAAGAGAACCTAAGAAAAATGGATGAAGAGTTATTTAAGAAATTACCAAACTTTGTGAGTTTTGAATATATTGCTGGTCTAGTGATTCCTATCATAGATAAGGGTATGTGCAGGATCATGATGGGCCAAAAAGTGGCGATATGTAAGCCATATGATGGTCCATGTGGCTGACAACTTTTTTTTTACCCGAAATTGATGAAATAAAAAGGGTTTTTAAGGGAGATTCTTAGCTTTCCACCAATATAAACTATGCTTTACTTTTAATTTAATAAATAAATATTATTTATTTTTTATTAGAATTACGAATAAAGTCCTAATTGATAGGCTGATTGAAAAAAATCTATAACTTTCAAATCGTATCACATTTTTTGAATCTAAAATATGCATCACATTATATGCTTTGTATAATATAGGATTAAAAAAGAAAAAAGTGAATTTAATGTATTTTTGACCAAGTTAAGGTGGTTAGAAAGATGAGCTTTTATATTTTTTAAAATTTGTAATAAAAAATTCATAATTAATTATTTACTTGGAAACAAATTATAAAAAAATATGCATCACATCAGCACATGAGTCCTCTACTTATATCTAAAAGATTATAAAAAAATATTATCATTTTATTGTGGTTAGGGTGGTCAGACAGACACCTACTTCTTATTTTTACCCTGAAATTTAAATACTACTACATTGAAATTTCAAATTTTCACCAAATAGATTTTTCTTTTTAAAATAAAGGTCTAGTAGTTTAGAAACTACATTCAATTTGCTACAGATTCTATTTTTATATTTTTTTGAAATAATATAAATAACTTATTCAAATTTTTACATCAAGTTGTGTAACTCTGATTTTTTGTCTTTTTATTGCCACTTAAGGGCCTATTTTTTCCATGATGATCCTGCACATACCCATAACATGAGGAGAATAATTGATAATAAACTAGGAATAGATGTGCATAACTTAATTCATATCAATACCAACCATGTCCTTACAATGACTAGTTGTGGTTAAGCTTTGGGATATACTCAAATTTAAGGTGGAAATTCAATTCCTCCTTCCACAACCATGACCTCTATTCTGACATACACTAATCCAAATGTTACTACAACCATGCAACCCACTAGCAATGTCCATACCACCTTAGGTATTTCCACTAGGAATCCCTCTAGCTTTGTGCATTGAAATCTCATATCTCCTCACCCACCTCCCACGACAAATTTACAATTCACTTGTCCTCTGAACACATATACACCTCCACCGTATTCACCTCCATACAAATAATGATCTCATCGTCAACCAATTCTTTCAAAGTGTTTCATCCCTCCAAAAAAAAATTGCTACATTGAATAAAAATAAAAATGGCCAACCTTCACAATATGTCAAAAGAAACCCCTTATCCTTGGAGATATTGAGAACACAATTTCCACAAGGTATAGAGATTCCTAGATTTGAGAAATATGGTGGAAAAGGAGATCTTGTTAGCCATTTTCTTTCTTACATAGCCTTATGTAATGACTTCATTCTTGAGGATAAACTCTTGGCTAAGCTCTTCCCTAGATCCTTGAAAGAAACTACCTTGGAATGGTTTTGTTCCTTACAAAATTAATAAATGTGTTCATTTAATGAACTTATTCACTTCTTTCTTAATCATTTCCAAGTGCACATGGGTCCTAAAATGACCCTAGAAAATTTAATAAGATGTAAGCAAAAGGATGATGAAAAGGTCACTGACTTTATCGCCCATTATCAATTTCTTTATTCACAAATAAAAATTAAGATTCTCGATTCTAATATTCAACGAATGTTTATTGATAATTTGAAAACTAAACTTCAAGATAAGATTGGGATGATGAAATTTCCCTCCTTCACACAATTGTGTACTTCCCTTCGTGATTACCAAAATTCGGTTAGTATTCATGACGCAAAAACCCCCTCTAGTCATCCTGAAAAATCTAATTTGTGCCTCAAACTAACTACCAACCATTCAAGAAAAAAAATAAGGGATTCTTACAACTTAATTCCCCTCAACCAACTCCAAATGTTGACACCTAATTGGTTGTTATAAAGACAAAAAAATCCATACACATTTGGAGAGAGAAATAGACAATTTACCCCTCTACCTGATACCCTGCATACAACTATGTTTTATCTCTTAAAAAAGAACTTAATTTCCTTACCTCCTATTAGAGCTCTTGATCCCACTACATCTTCACCTCCTAACTATACACAATTCCTTTTTCCATTTTCACCGATAAAGTGGACATTATACTGAACATTGTAAGCATCTTAAACATATTGTGTAAGACCTCATTGATTCTAATCATATTCAAATTGGCGGTGTTAATGATCGAGGTAATAAGTTTGTTGCCCCTCCTAACCAAAATTTTAAAATCTTTACCAATCCTATGCTAAATCATAACATCTCCTTTGTGAAAGCTAGTGAAACTAAGAATGATGTGATGAATGTTGACACAAATGATGATAACCTAAAAGACAATGAAGAAAATCCTATAGATAAGATGGTTGGAATAATTGAAGTTCAACAACATAAGGGCCTAACCAAAATTCCCATTGACATTGCTTTCTCATAACATGACATAATCAAGCATGCACCCAATGGTCCTCTTTACATAACTAGAAGAATCAATGACAAGCCTACTAATTGGGTATTAATTGATCCTGTATGTACATAGAGAATGTGATAATTGAAGAAATATTATTTGTATATGAGCTTTATCAAGATACTTATGAACAACCAAAAGCATGGATCAAAATGCATAAAAAAAATTCATATCATAGGTTCAATAATTCTTCCTCTAAAAGTTGGACTAAAACAATTAAGTCTCATTCTCCATCATCCCGTCATCAGATAAATTCCGTGTTGGTGTAATTAAAATTATAGTTACACTTTATTAAGTTTACTTAGGTCCAAATTAGGTTTTCATTTTAGATTTTTTCATCTTTCTCTACAAAAGAAAGTTATCTCATGTAATTTATTATTCTCAATAATATGATTTGCACATCTTTATGAAAATTTCTCTTGCATGTTTGATTTTCTCCTTGTAGAAGGTTAATCTTGGTTTTGCAAGTGATCTTGGTTTTATGAAGTTTATTGGAAACTCTAGCATGGTATCAAAGCTTTGATCTACAATCCCCTTCTCAGATTCTGAAGAAATTCAATTAAAGAGTTTTTTTGGGGGATCCTCAAGGGATTGACCTTGAGCAAATTTTTGATGCAATTTGGATAAAAAATGACCAATATCTTTTTCTTCATGTATTTTTGAGAAACATAATTTCTAATTTTTGTTTAAAATCATGAAATATCATCTGGGTATCTACTTGATTTTGTAGACAATGGGAACAACATGCAGAAATGACTATCAAAATCGTGGTTATTTTCCTTGCAGGTGAAGTGTTTATTTTTAACCAAATTGCATGTTCTTCCTTTTGGATTCAAAAATGTTTTTTGGGTTTTGTTGGCAACACCAAAATATTAGTTGGGTATCCATTATTTTTTGCATGCAACAAGTAATTTTTTTAGAAATCAAATTAGAAGTGTCAATGCCTATAGTGTCGGCTGGAAAAATTTAACCTTTTTTCAAAAAATTCATAACTTGAGCATACGATGCCTGTTTTTGAAAAATTTATATCATTGGAAAGCTAATTTTATCCTCTACATAGATCTAAGGTTAATTTTTTTCATAGAGGTATATGTGAACATTAATCCTTGCATGCTTTATTTTTTTATTTTCTCTTTGATGTTTGCATGTTTTGCATGTTCTCCTTTTACAATCTTGGGGTATTGTAATAAATTAAATTAAATAAAGTTACATCAAGGGGCTTCTTGCATAATAATTTTATTAGAGTATAGTCGCATGGCATGCACTTTGATCCCATATTCATATTGATGACAACTCACATGATTTGTATCTGAATTATTAAGTTTCTATTGGCCACAATCTTGCTCATAACTTGACACATTTTGGTTCACATAAGTAAATGTATCAAATTGAGAGCCTATAGTTAATGATCTTGAATCACATCAGATTCTCATTGGGTCACATATCTATTTGAGGGCCATTCATTTTATGGTTAATGTTCCAATATATTCATGGTACTTACTCCTATGGATCATTTTTAGTCACAATTTGGCATCGATATCAGGATACACATAGCTTCTAGATTCTTTCATCATTTCATTACCTCTTATGGGGGGAATTTCTTATGTATCTATGTGATGGATGGTGTACTTGGGGGTTCTTATGGAGTCCTCCATTTTTCATCACTCAAGGTTGCATTCTCTCTCTTTTGCATTGCATATGTACATGGGTACCTAGCAAGGCCTTGTAGTCGAGACCCATTCATGCTTTCATGCATCCATCCTTGCATTATTTGAATTTTTCTTATTCTCACTAAGTTGCATTTAGGGGAGGTGTTGGTGTAATTAAATATTTAATTAAACTTTATTAAGTTTACTTAGGTCCTAATTAGGTTTTCCTTTCAGGGATTTTCATCTTACTTCATAAAAGAAAGTTATCTCATGTAATTTATTATTGCCAATAATATTATTTGCACATATTTATATAAATTTCTCTTGCATGTTTTATTTTCTCCCTGTAGAAGGCTAATCCATGTTTTTCATGTGACCTTGGTTTTATGGATTTTATTGAAAACTCTAACATTTCATGTGAAGTTAGGCTACCCATGGCTTCACTCCATGAAATTTTTCATGTTGGTAGTGCATAAATGCTTAAAGTTGCCATTTGGAAATGCAATCTTTATTGTGCACCATAGTGCCTTTAATCCTGTGTCTTCGCATGGGAATTTCTCATTGGATTTCTTTTGGCCTAAACCTATGTGTAGACACTATTAATTGTCCTAGGCCTATGACTCTAATTTTCTTCATAATTTTTCCATCATTTTCCCTTTCATTATTCATAATAAAATAATGTTAATTATCTAATTATTTCTTATGACAATATATCCTCTATTATTTAAATAATTTAAATAATTTAATTAACTCATTCCCATCTTTATTTCCCTTTGATTAATTAAATAAATATTATTTATTTAATTAAGTCACTAACTAAACCTATCTTCTTTCTAAAATTAAATAAATGTTAATTTATTTAATTTCTACACCACTTTTCACTATAATTAAATAATTATTTTAATTATTTAATTATTCGCTAGGTTTTTTCCTCTTTTTAATTAAATATATCTTTATTTATTTAATTAGATTTCATGTCTTGATTTTGAATTTAAAAAATAATTATTTAATTCAAAAATGATTATTGTTTCCTTATTATTTATAATTAAATAATTGTTTTAATTATTTAATTAGCTTTTTTCCCTCTTTTTAATTAAATAAATCTTTATTTATTTAATTAGATTTCATATCTTGATTTTTTCAATTAAAATAATGATTTAATTCAAAAAGATGATTCTTCTCTAATCACAATCTTCTAAAATTAAATAATATCTTTATTACTTAATTGGTCATTTGTCACTAAAATGGAAAAAGGATTTGATTTCTTTTCTAACTCATCATTTTTTCTATATTGATCTTATCTTCTATATTCCTATCCTTATTGGACTCCTTGTCTCAACTAACCTCCACCATTGCTTAAATTATCTTTTAATTTAGTCTCGACCATTCATCTTTTCTAATTGAACCCTAACCCTATTCCTTTCCTTATCTTATAATAGTGACCATCGATTAATAGTCTTTCAATCTCATCCTCTTATTCGAAATTGGTTTTGCCTATAAAAAGACTATCATTCTCATTTCAAACCCCCCTAAAAATCTTAGAAGTTTATACATCATTGAAATCTTTGATATTTTTCTATTATCATTTTCTTTAGGTCACACTTGCATACTTAATAAAAATCTGAGGGAATTTATTATGCTAAAAAAAATGGAGGACTCTAATGAAGGTGATTCATGAAATGCATAAGGGTTTGGTAATATCTTTCATATTTTATGCCTATTTTCCATTGTTCTTCACTATTAGTTTGGGGCTAGTTTGATTATGCTTAATATGGCTAACCTAGAATTTTCCATGTGCTACACTATGAAACCTATTAGGCCTCATGAGGACTTCTTTTTCGAATCCTATCAAAATTTTAGGGACAAGTGCATAAAAAAAATATCCCTTAGTAATATGCCTCAACCCATGATTGAGCCTCATATCCTTGATGAGACAATGATTAAATCAAAATCCCTTCCAAGTAACTAAGACCAATCTATGACAAATCCTTTTCCTATTTCCTATAAGACACCACAAGATAACCACATATGCCCCATTGTGCCTCCTAAAATTAAACAATTTTACAAAGCTAAAGAGAAACTAGTTGAACAACCTCCCATGATTCCTTTCATTCATCCCTCGCGGGAAGAAAAGAAGCCTACAGTTGATAAACCCATTCCTACACAATCACAAATTGAAAACCAACCCAAAATAAACTAAAATGCTAGAGAGCATAGGAATAGACTATAGAAGTTGTGAAATCCAACTTCACAGACTCCGAGGATCACCTGCATGCAAATAACCTATCACAAAAAGAAGAGATGGAGACAAAAATGTAAGGGTTCTCTAAGAGATGAAAAATGTATTAATCAGAGAGTGAAAAAACTACAATGATCAATCCTTATAAAAGGAGATTGTGCAAACCTAAAAATAACCCTAATAGGTGGACATTTAATAATTAATATAATTATTAATTGTCACAATATGCAAACTAAAGTGAAATCTTAAGAGAGGAATAAAGGTAGCTTAATTAACATAATTAGGTTAAAACCTTTACTCTAACACCCCCCTTAAGATGAGCAAGAGTGCAGCTACAAACATGTGCAAGAAATAAAAAGTAACTACAATGCATGAAAGTAAACATGAGTCCCAACAACTAGGCCTGATCAGGTACCCATGTATAAAAGGAATGCAAACTAAAGGAAACAGGGTAAAGGAGAAAACCCAATGGGAACAAAACTACTCCCCAAAATAGAATGCAAAGAAAGGAACACAATGCACTAATGAAAGAAGGATAGGAGGTGGATTACATGATATTAGAGTAAAAGTTTTAACTTAGTTATGTTAATTAAGTTACCTTTATTCCTCTCTTAAGATTTCACTTTAGTTTACATATTGCGACATTTAATAATTATATTAATTATTAAATGTCTACCTATTAGGGTTACTTTTAGGGTTGCACAATCTCCTTTTATAAGGATTGATCATTGTATTTTATTCACTCTCTGATTAATACATTTTTTAGCTTTTAGAGCACCCTTTATTTTTTGTCTCCATCTCTTCTTTATGTGATATGTTATTTGCATGCAGGTGATCTTCGGATTCTATGAAGTTGGATTTCACAACTTCTACAAGGTATCAAAGCTCCAAACCTGCTACTTCCTGTTCGGCTTTTAAAAGATTTTTGGAGCTTCAAGGGTTTGGGGCTTGTCTCTTTTGATATAGGGCATACTTGTTAGATCAGAGCCTTTTGAGTCCAAACAGACCTCACCATTGAGTCTGTAGCCATCCAAAACCCCAAAAATGACTATCCATTCATCCATTTTGGACAAACTTGATCAAAGAGGGGAAAAAATTGTTAGAGAGGCTGTACGGCCTCCCCAGTGTGAGTTTCAAGCCAAAAATTTTCAAAAAAAAAACAAAAAAATAAAAAAAATGGCACTGCCTGTTCAAAAGGGCCATGCCACCACTTGGCCACCTAGCAGCCACCATCATCTCCGGCTTCAGCCAGCTGCAGCCAAGCGGCCACCGAACCGTCGTATGCCCGCCACTTCATCGACATATCTCCCATGCACCACTCACAACCCATGCACCACCAATCTGCCACCTGAGCACTGCTCCGCTAGCCCCCTAGTCCTACATGCGACCAGAGGCTCTTTTTTCTAAGCCCCTGAGGGCATATTGGGCAATTTTGAGTTGTTTGCATGGAATCGGGCATATTGTTTGCATACGATCTCCATTTTTCAAAAATGAGGTATTGTCGGAAAGCAGGTTTGATGCTCTATCTAGTGGTATATGTATAGTTTTTTTATTTTTTTCTTTTGCAGTCTTTTTTGCTAGTCAAAGTCAAAACTTGCGGTTTTCACTCTGAGAGGCATATCTTTTGCATATGAACTCCATTTTGTGCAAACAAATAGGTGTTGGAAAGGTGTTACAGTTTTCTTTCCATATTTGTAGTCTATTTGATCAAATAGTTTACCAAGTATATTTTATTCATATTTGTGTGTTTTTACACTTTGCATAATTACTTAGACTTTCTGGAACCTACATGGGTTTTGTTTGCATTGGATGGGTTATGTTGATATAATTTATCATGGCTGAGATCATTATTCTTTGATTTTTTCATTTGAAGTGAGTATCATGGGTTTTTCTACTCACCCTTCAGTTGTAATTTTGGAATGGGGTAATTATGAGTCATGGCAAAGAGCATACTTACACATTGTAGATGGCTTAATATTTTTCCTTATTTGTATGATCTCATACCTGAACCAGCCACTTCAAATGGAAAATTAACTTGAGATATCATTAGAAATCACATAGTAGGACTTATCTTGTTTAGTGTTGATAATGACACTATGTGGGCTATATCGGACATTGTCTGTCCCCACCCACTTTGGATATGTCTTTCGGAGATCTATGGAGACCCCAATCTCTTTCCATTCCTAGAGGATCCTGCTCTAGATTGTCTCTTACCCATTTCTTGGAGATATAATACACCCTTTGATCATGATACTTTAGAGGAGCTTGAGTATTTAGACACCCTTACATGTTCTGATGGACCAAAGGCTTGTCTCACAGTTCCTACTCTTCAGATTAAGACTTCATTAGCATCACCTATTGTTCCTGATTCAGTGTAGCAGGCCATCATTCATCTTCCAACCATAGCTACATTGGACTCTTATGTTGCAGGCATATCGTTCTTGTTTGTGGAGTCCTATATTCCAGATTTGGAGGATTATTTTGAGGACATTCATCTCCTCTACCTTCACAATCAGGTTATCACTATACACCCATCATTATTAGTTCATTCAGAGGTTTCATTTTAGGATTCTCCACATCAATTTGTATTTTACATCATTTGTTTCAATTTAGACAGAGAGATTCTTCAACATCCTATCATGGCACACATCTTGAGACAGATTGGTTTATCACTCTTCATATGGTTTCTTTGACATCGTCCTTTGGATCTGTTTCTTCCCAAGGGGAGGAATATCATTTTCCACTTCAAGATCTCCTTTTGGATTCTACATCAGGCATCTGCCATTGCGACATGAGTTTCTTCATTGTGTGGGGCCTTCTTGTCTCTTTCTATCTCTCCTATGGAGACCATTGTATATGTACTTATATGAGAGAAGTTGTATATGGGGGGTATCATGTAATCCATCTCCTATCCTTCTTTGCATTCTATTTTAGGGAGGAGTTTTGTTCCAACTAGGTTTTCTCCTTTACCCCGTTTCCTTTAGTTTGCATTCCTTTTGTACATGAGTACTTGATCAGGCCTAGTTGGCAAGACCCATGTTTACTTTCATGCATTGTAGTTAATTTTTCTTTCTTGCACATGCTTGTATCTGCACTCTTGCTCATCTTAAGGGGGGTGTTAGAGTCAAGGTTTTAACTTAGTTATGTTAATTAAGTTACCTTTATTCCTCTCCTAAGATTTCACTTTAGTTTGCATATTGTGACATTTAATAATTATATTAATTATTAAATGTCCACCTATTAGGGTTATTTTTAGGTTTGCACAATCTCCTTTTATAAGGATTGATCATTGTATTTTATTCACTCTCTGATTAATACATTTTTTAGCTTTCAGAGCACCCTTTCTTTTTTTGTCTCCATCTCTTCTTTCTGTGATAGGTTATTTGCATACAGGTGATCTTTAGGGTCTATGAAGTTGGATTTCACAACTTCTACATGGTATCAAATTATTAGTTTGGTCTATTTTGATTATGCTTAATATGGCTAACCTAGAATTTTCCATGTGCTACACTATGAAACCTATTAGACCTTGTGAGGACTTCTTTTTCAGCTCCTATCAAAATTTTAGGGAAAAGTGCATAAAAAAATTATCCCTTAGTAATATGCCTCAACCCATGATTGAGCCTCATATCCTTGATGAGACAATGATTAAATCAAAAGCCCTTCCAAGTAACCAAGACCAATCTATGACAAATACTTTTCCTATTTCCTATAAGACACCACAAGATAACCACATATGTCTCATTATGCCTCATAAAATTAAACAAGTTTACAAAGCCAAAGAGAAAGTGGTTGAACAACCTCCCATGGTTCCTTTCATTCCTCCCTTGTGGGAAGAAAAGAAACCTAGGTTGATAAACCCATTCCTACACAATCACAACTTGAAAACCAACCAAAAATAAACTAAAATTCTCAAGAGCGTAGGCATAGACATCATGTTATTGCTCGTTTGATACAAGAAAAACATGAATCAACAAATCAAGATCAAACACTAACTCAAGCAATGTATGATGAGTCTTCATCTCCATTGTAACAAGAAATTATTTATATCGAACATAAAAATAACAAGAACATTTCACGGATATTATCATTAGACCTCCTGTTGTGATTAACTTGGATGATGATAATGAGTTAAATTTATTATTTTCCTCTTCCATGAGCTTAAATGATAAAAACCGTGATGATCCTCCTAAAAAGAGTGACTCACCATGTGTTGAACTTGGTGATTGTCCTAGTTTGGCACTTGACATTGTTCTATTGGATATTTATCCACCTTCTGCATATGATGAACACTTGATTGGGACGTGGATGACCTGCTATAGGTTGAAACGCATGTGCCTTACTAGTCTTTTTATTGTTTTATTTTTATGTTATTTTTGTGCGATTACATATGTGTAATGTGTTGGCAAGAGACACTGCTAGTATCATTTGGTTTTGTCATTGATGGAAAATCTAATCGATGATGAAATACGCACATCATCATTTGATCATACTGGTAGATAGATTGAAGATTGGCAAGGAAGAACAGAGTATCTGGTAACACAGTGTTCATTGATTTGTATGAAGATTTCATGTTATTGTTTCATGTTGCACATCTCAAGAAATGGTTTTTGGTATATTATCTTTGTTAGTACTGAAGTACAGTGGCTCGTATCAATTCATGTGGAAGTTAGAAGGTTCAGTTGACTAATTCTCAGTTTTACTAGTACTGAGCCGACTTCATGAATGAATTAGGTCGTGGTTGTATGAGAAGAAATTGGTTAAGTATTTTTTTGTTTGTACATATTTCATTGGGTCCTAGTCAGGTTGTGGCTAACGGTTGTGGATACACATTGCATATTAGTCATGATTTGAGCTAATAGTTGTAATTATTTTTATGTTTTATTAAGTTGACAAAGTGTAATTAAATTCTATGTTACTGATATATATATATATATGATCATCTGTATCATTTAAAAAAAGGATGAAGTGTGTGGTAATGTGAATTGCAAGTTAGAGCAAAGAAGAAGAGTGATAATGCATAGTTTCACTTGCGCATAGAGAATCTATATTGTGAGTGTGAGCAGAACAAAGCAGAAGTGCAGAATCAGTCTTTAGGATAGAATATTGAATATTGTGCCTAACCGAAACTATAATCAGGCATATGTAGATGCTATCTTTCTCAATTAAAACTCTCATGGTTTTAATCTAATTTTCTTTGTAAGGCAGTGAGCCTTCCCTTTGAGCAGTAAGCTCTAGGCAGTGTGCCTGAATGCAAGTGGATTCCCATTATTGTAAAATTTATTTGAGTATACTCAGATTAACTTATGGATTGGCCATCCACCATGGTTTTTCCCTAACAAGGTTTCCATGTAAAAATCCTTGTGTTATGGTGTTGTGTTCATTTGTTTTTTTTATGCATTATGGTTGAATGTTGTTAATGCTTTGAAGATAAAGGTTAATAAAGTTAATTTTTGCACAATGTTGATTCACCCTCCATCCCTCCCCTCCCTCCCTCTCAGTGTAGCTTGTTTCCAACAATTGGTATCAAAGCTAGTTCCTCTTAAAGAAGTCTAACAACTTGGGGAGATCTTGGAAGGTGTTTCAATGGATTCAAGAAGTCTTCAACAACAGATTTTTGTGGCCCTAGATGATCTTGATTAGTCAAAGGTTGAAGTTTAGGAATTGCAAGAAAACCTCTCAGATGCTAAGAAATTCATTGAGTCTTTGAAAGAAAAAATCAATAAGTCTAGAGAGAAGAGAAAGGAACTTTGTGATCAGATTAAGTAGAGTGACAGTAAGAGCATTGAAGAAGAACTCATTCAAGCCCTAAAAGAAAAGATAGAAGAATGTGAAAAGCTTACCAGAGATAATACAGTCCTAAAGCATGAGATGTAATCTATCATGATGAAGATAACCAAAGAGATTGAAGATATAAAAAAGAATGAAGAAAACCTAGCTCAGTCCCTAAAAGAAAAATTTGAAGTATGCAATCGATTGGATGATAAACTAGAACAATCTAAAAATAGTGAAGAGGCACTTGAAAAGTAGATGGATGATCTTGTAAATGAACTTACTGCTGCAAATGAGTACAAGGATAAGTCCAAAGTTATCTCAGCAAAGCTTGATGAACTAATTGGTAGTCAGAGGACTAATGGTGACAAGAGAGGTCTTGGATATGAAGAAGGAGAAAGCTCAAGATCTGGTCAAAGGAGATTCAAGCAAGGAAATCAAATGAACAAATCTAGAAGGTATCTAGTAAGGCAACCTAATGCTCAAAGATTTAATGGATATTGTTTCAGTTGCAATAAACTTGGACACATGGCTACTCAATGTGGAAGTAGAATGAATCAAAGTGGTCCATCTTTCTCAGGTCAGTGCTTTAATTGTCATAAGGTTGGTCATAAGTCAAATGAATTCAGAAATGTGATGAATCAATTACATATAAATATCATATGCTATACATGCAATAGACATGGCCATACTACTAACCAATGCAAATCAAGAGGAAATCAGTGAAACAACTGGTTTGGAAAGAGAAATGTTGTGTGCTATAACTACAACAAAATTGGACACATTGCTACATTATGTTGGAACAAAAAAGGTTTGGTAAACCAAAAGAAAAACATGCAGAAGGATATCAAAGGAAAAGGAAAAATCACTATAGATGTGGTCAAATAGTAGATGCAGAATAAATGGCTGATGAAAGATCCCTCTATTGAAGAAAATGTGTAAGCACCAAAACCTGATCTGGTAATTCCTCTGGGAACTAGTTTCAGGCCTTTGGCCTAGGGGGAGCTGTCAAGAAAATTATATAACCCCCTAACCAGTAATTGACACCAGATGTGGATGTGTATAGTAGATGCATAGATGCTCAACAAATGTTGTTGAAATCATTAGTGGAAGAGGTATGCTACATTGGAGGTGCAAAAAATATTTACTCGTCACAATGCACAGAAACAAGGTAACCGGATGTATTAGGGTTAAAGCATTTATTGCATCCAAAAGCATTAGGTATGCAAGTGATAAAAGGTCATTTCTATTCTTCACTTTTCACTTTTCATTTGGAAGAAAAGAAGGTTGGAGAGCTCTAAGGTGAACTTTGGCGAATTGAGGCAAGATTCAAGCATGGAAGTGATTCGACAATCAATTTTTGATCCAGCGAAGAAGATATTTTTCAGAAAACTTTGCGAATTTTTGATTCGGTGAAAATGAATACTCCTCTGGTAGTTGAAGTCAAAGACAGACCTCATCCTAAATTCAAATGGCATCCTTACAAGTCTCTTGAGACCAATCCATTAGGAGCATTTTCATCCATTTCATACAGAGTATTACACACAGAGGATATTAGGGTTTATATTAACACCAATATTGAAGAACTAGGCAATTCTCAATTGCTGAATTTTTACAATAAATCCGGAACATAAAATCCTTGAAGCAAATAAATTTACTCAAATTGTCAAATTTCTCGTGTTTGAAGAATGGGTTCGTTATGTTCTATGTCAATTCCATGATGAATTTATGTGGTTAAGCATTCCATTCAAAATCACAAAGGAAGCTATCAATGTAGTAACTGGTCTAAACTTTTTCGGTGGACTACCAATTATGAAGTCTGTGAAAAATAAACAGTCACTGATGCTATAGGCTCTAAATATGACAGAAGAGTAATGACTATCGATAACATTGTTGACGTAGATGTCAAATTTGCATCTATGGTTATTGGATACAACATAAATATCATTCTACCTGAGACAACTCTATGTTCGACACAAAAATTTACGCCGCTTATTAAATGGTGAAGCAAAATGCAGATTATGATCTCTGTGAACTGCTGAGGAACTTTAGCTAATGGAAAATCCTACAAAATTTAAGAAATATAAGAAAAACCCTTTCGAGTATGGTAACTTTCTCTTGTGTTTATTCTTTTATTTCATGGATGAAGTTTGGGGAGTTGGAAAGATTCATTCTCAAAAGGACAAACCAGTAGCCACTCAGATCAGAGATTTGCTGCACAATTTTGAAGACATCAAAACAAAGAATGTAGCTATATGGGGATACTTTAAAAGTTTTTAGACTATCATGCAAGCGAGAGAGAGGATTCCCACCTCAATTGTAGAAAAATACAAGGATTCAATTTTCTTTATGTTATATGTTGATTATTTTATGATGGAATTTGTTGATCCATGAATAATGTGGATCATGCCTATGGGGTATGAAGTTGAACAGAACATTTTGGACATGTATGCACAACACTTGCTAATTAAACCTCTGGATTCTGAAAAAGAAAGGTTAGGTACCTATGTTGAGAAGGACATACAAGTTCACAACAAGCTCAGGAAACCTATGCTATCTAAAAGAGTCAGAAAAGAGGTAAGGTATGTGTAGGATCATCATGGAAAATATAGACCCTTAAGTGGCAATAAATTTTAGAAAATCAGAGTTAGGAAACTTCACATTAAAATTTGAATAAGTTATCTATATTATTTAAAAAATATGTAAGAATAGAATATACATGTAGAAAATTGAATGTAGTTTCTAAACTAATAGGTTTATTTTTAAAAAATAAAAATCTATTTGGTGAAAATTTGAAATTTCAATGCATTAGTACTTAAATTTTAGGGAAAAAATAAGAAGTAGGTGTCTATCTGACCACCCTAACCACAATAAAATGATAATATTTTTTTATAATATTTTAGATATAAGTAGGGAACTCATGTCCCGATGTGATGCATATTTTTTTGTAATTTTTTTCCAAGTAAATAATTAATTATGATTTTTTTATTACAAATTTTAAAAAATATAAAAACTCGTATGTCTAACCACCTTAACTTGATCAGAACTTCATGAAATTCATTTTTTTTTTAATCCCATAGTATGCAAAGCATAGAATGTGATGCATGTTTTGGATTCAAAAAATGTGATACCATTTGAAAGCTATTGATGTTTTTCAATCAACCTATCAATCAGGACTTTAGTCATAATTCAAATAGAAAATGAATAATATTTATTTATTAAATTCAGAGTAAAGCATAATTTATATTGGTGGAAAGCTGAGAATATCCTTTAAAAACTCTTTTCATTTTATCAATTTTGGGTAAAAAAAACACCGTCAGCCACATGAACCATCATATCACTTAGATATTGCCACTTTTTAGCCCATCATGATCCTACACATACCCGGTAGAAGTTCCTGCAGAAAGTTTGGGCATATCTGCAGAGAAACTAAAAGAAGCTAGAAAGAAAAGGGAAGAAGCTAAAGCAGAAAAGCAAGAAGCTAAGGAGGAAACAAAAACTCAATTAGCTGGTCTGGCAGCACCATCTATCCAAGTTAGAACAACTAGAAGCTCTACATCCCATTCAACTCCTGCAGCAAAATCCATCCATGTAAAAACTGAATCCAAGGGATCCGGCAAAGAAGGTAAGAGGAAGAAAGATAAGAGAAAAAGAGTGTATATGAAAGTTTTTGAGGATGAAGTGACAGATTCTGATGAAATAGTCAAAGAAATCAAACATCAAGACACCAAGGAAAACCCTTTGGTGATGATGTTCAAGCGAAGAAGAAGACAAAGATTGATAATTCAGGTATGTCAGTAGGAGACGTTGAAAAGGCTTTAGTCAAGGATGGAAATCTCAAACGACTCTGTAAATGGTATGAGTTTTTTGATGATTCTGATAAAATAATTCTTGAAGAAGTTACAATAAAAAATATGAATATTTTTAATAAATTTTTTATAGAAATAATGCCTAATCTGCCCAAAAGTCTATATGACATTCTAGAAATGAGGAGACTCAATGCCAAAATAGAAGAAGAACAAATGAGAGAAAGGATTCTTGTAGAATTGTGTCTAGTGATGTCTATGGATGACATGCAAGCACTCTTGAGGGTGATCCCACAATACTGATTTACAATTTTTGGCCAAACAGGACACTGAAATATTTTTTTCTAACTAAATCTTCACTTTCGAGCACCTATAGCGGCTAAACCGTGAGGAATTTGAAGATGATGCAAACTAGTGATTTCTGACATTTTTTGTATAGATTCTAAATATATTTTTTTCAAAAATTTTGGAATCAGATTGCACTTCTTTTTCCATCTCCTTCAAAAACTAGTTTTTTTCAGCAAACAACATTTTAAAGGAGTGACACTCACTGTATAAAACATAAAAAAAATTCCATGACAAATAAAACTCTAACTCTTTCGAATTTAGATTTGTAACTCTGATATCTAGTGCTTCCAATTGGTCTCATAGTTTTTAATTGAATATTTTTTCCTTAATCAAATTTCAAATTCAAACCAATTACAATTTAGATATAGGTAGACCGTATACAACGTAACTTTTTCTGTATGTATTGAAATTCAATTTATTTATTTTTGTTGGATCAAGGACTTCAATATCTGGTGTACTCATATTTTTTATTTTTATTTTTTGATAATCTGCTATATTTCCACATGTGCAGAACAAAGATCTTGATTTTTCGGTGAAAAACCTATTTTTAATAAAACAAAAAAAAAATGCATAATAAAACCAAAACATATTAAAATTATAGTCGTTGGATAGATCATTTTGAGGACTACCTAATTCTAGTTGGGTTTGTGAAGTCTCTACCATTTTCATCTTCAACCTGAGCTCTGAAGTGCAAAAATTTTGACTTTTTTTCTGACAGAGAGCAGGAATCAAGGAAAATGGGGGGTTCACTCGAACCAGGGGGAGTTCAAGCGAACCCCCTTTCAAAAAGGGGTTTTCATTTGTTGTTTTGGTGTGATGCATTAAATGGGTTCACTTGAACCTAGGTTCAAGCAAACCCTCTTTTGGTTTGTTTGAACCTTACGAATGAGAAATTTGGCATGGGGTCATTTTTTGCAAGTTTTCCTTCCTCATTCGAATTGTAAACCACTTTTGTGGGTTTACCCTTGAACAAAGCCAAAAAGAAATTTAAAAGAAAAACAAGGGTGAACAAGCTAATGATTGGTCTAACCGATGAAGTTACAAAAGAAACTGAGAAAATCTTGAGGGAGATATTGTTAAATGAGAGAATTGATGTTGTAGCTAAGGAAACACATGTTGATGATGCCCCATCTGGTCGAGAAAAGGAAGCAGAAGAAGAAAATCTTGATACTGTTGTGGATTCACAAATTCCTCCTATAGAGATCAACATGGAAATTCCTATGGAAGTTGATATACCTGAAAATGTATCAGTTGAGGAAATGGAAATCAATGAAGGTAAATCAGAACCTGCAATTGTCGAAGTAACAACTGAAGAGAAGATAGATGATGTAAAAGCAATCCTAGTTGAGGCAAGAGACACTGTTGAGGTAGTGAAGAAATTTTTGGTTGAACAGAAAGAAGAATTGGATCTAGAATTAGTTGAAGTTCCTATTGAATTGTTTACTTTAATTCCAATCTAGAAGATGAAAGTAGCTTCATTTTCTCAATAAAAAGCTAGAGAAGAGCTACTAAAGTCACACATTGAAGATAGTGAACTGTTAAATCTTGCATCTAGAGTATTGGAAAAGATAATGCCAAATTATGTGAAAGATCCGACCATTTCCTCCTCCATTGAATTGAAAAGGCTTATCAACACAGCGAGTACTCATTTTGAGTCATTAGAAAAATCAGCTATGGTGAAAGTGCAAAAAGAATTTGATGTCAAAAGGTTTTGTGGACTAAAAGAAATGATTGTTAAAGATAAAACTATTTTAGCCACATGTGCAAAAAATGACAGAATGCTTTGTCAGAAGGTGGAAAGATCTACAAATCATGTTTATCTTTTTCAAAACTTACTGAAGCTAATGAGAAAAAGGTTAAGGATCTAGAAAAATAGTTAAGTACTATTTTTGAAGCATTTGATCCTCTAATCGGTGGTGTTGGAAAAATAGAAGGTGAAGTGATGTCTTTTCTTATGAACATAAAAATCTTGAAGCGTGAGAATGACAAAATCATTGCAGGAGCATGTGAACTCAGAGGCATAATTGGTCCAAAAATTGAGATACTGTCAAGCACTCTGAATGAAGGGAAATAAACTATGGCGGTTGGTGATTCATCCAACTTGGAATCTATAGAGACCCAGTCCTACCTAATCTGTGGTCACATAACAATCATGTAGAGTCTCAAAAGAGTTTGGGATGCAAATCTAATCCAGCTGAAGAAAGATTTTGTAGACATTTTTCAGAGTATGTAAGTTAAAGAAGCATTTTTGTATAACATTTTTGGTATGTGCATCCTTGCCTTTGCCATTGATGTCAAAAGAGGAGAATATTGGAGTGAAAAATGCATGATCATCTTAGGGGGAGAATTATATTTTTGGAATTTTGGAGATGGCAGTGCAATTTATCTTGGTACTGATCCAACACTTAGTCATTTTTCACTAAGTGTTGCCATCAATGCCAAACGGGGAGATTTTTGGCAAGAGACATTGCTAGTATCATTTTATATTGTCATTGATGGCAACTCTAATTGATGATCAGATACCCACATTATCATTCGATCATACCAACAGAGAGATTGAAGATTGGCAAGGAAGAATAGAGTATCTGGTAACACAGTGTTCATCAATCTGTATGAAGATTTCATGTTATTGTTTTGTGTTATGCATCTCAAGAAATTTTTTTAGGTATATTATCTCTATTACTACTGAAGTGTAGTGGCTCGTATCAATTCGTGTGGAAGTTAGAAGGTTCAGTTGAATTATTATCAGTTTTACCAGTACTGAACCGACTTCATGAATGAATTAGGTTATGGTTGTATGAGAAGCAATTGGTTAAGTATTTTTGTGTTCATACATCATTGTTTGGGTCCTAGCCAAGTTGTGGCTGACTATTGTGGATACACATTGTATATTATTCATGATTTGAGTTCATAGTTGTAGTTATTTTTGTGTTCTATTGAAGTTGACAAAGTGTAATTGAATTCTATGTTGCTGATATATATATATATATGATCATTCGTATCATTTTAAAAAAGGATGAAGTGTTTGGTAATTTGAATTGAAAGTTAGAGAAGAGTAGAAGAGTGATAATGCACAGTTTCACTTGCACATAGAGAATTTTTATTGTGAGTGTGAGTAAAATAGAGTAGAAGTGTAGAATCAGTCTATAGGATAGAAGATTGAATATTGTGCCTAACTGAAATTGTAATCAGGCATATGTAGATGCTATCTTTCTCAGTTCAAACTCTTAGATAGTTTTAATATGATTTTCTTCGTAAGGTAGTGAGCTCTAGGAAGTGTGTCTAAATGCAATTTCATTCCCCTTATTGTAAACTTCATTTGAATATACTCATATTAACTTGTGGATTGGCCATCCACCATGGTTTTTCCCCTGATAGGGTTTCCACTTAAAAATCCTTGTGTTATGGTGTTGTGTTCATTTGCTTCATGTTTATGCATTATGGTTGAATGTTGTTAATGCTTTGAAGATAAAGCTTAATAAATTTAATCTTTTCACAACACTGATTCACCCCCCCCTCTCAATGTAGGTTGTTTCCAACATAATGTGATCGCATGTACTATTATGTTTGGCATGTCTTCATGTTCATTCATCTATTTGTACCTACATTCTTCTATATGTCGTAAACCTTTATCTTTTATTTTTATCTTGTGTTTTCCTTTTGGGGATGATGCAAGGCATCAACACATTTAGGTCTCTTCCATGTTGACCAAAAATCTTTTTTTTTGTTTTCACTTTCTAGGTTTCATTCTTCCCATTCTACAAGTATTTGTGGAATGATGATGTTTTTCAAGCTCTATAATATCATTGTAGCAAAGGAATATGCTAACCTCAAATCCGTGGATCCTTTATGTATGATTTTGGGATTTCATCTTGAAGAAACTTCTTTTTCATGATGTAGCTTCATTTGGAAACATATGTTTGACATAGCACTTTCCAAATAAGCTCTGATGTCTTCTTTATTGTTTAACATTGATCATTTGCTACTTTAAATTAATTTCTTATAGCATGGTGTTTAACAATTTCTTTAAAGTGGGGGCATACATTGGCATTATCATTTTGAATTTTTTTGACTATACCTTATGTTTCTTAGTGTGGTCTTCTTACTTCATGTGATGTGTTCTCTTCTTGGTGGTGTCATTGGGTTTGTTGGCCTCCAAGATTGTGACATTTCTTGGCATATAGCATTCCTCACAGCGGTGATACTGTGTATTCCATTCCCGAAGTTGTGAATCTTTTATCTTAGACTTTTCCTCTCTTGGAGACATTAGGCACAATGTTTCCTAAGATGAGACCTTACATGAACTAAGCAAAACCCCTTTGAACATGCCTTATCCTATTAATATTTTTTTCATAATTTTTTAGCATAGAGTAGCTTCCTAACCTTGTGAAGCTTGAAGTTACACCCTTTTTGAGGCCACCAAGCATAACACACCTTGCTTAGTGCAGTCATTTTTTTTCATAAGTGTTTAGCATAACACAACTTGCTAGCCTTATGAAGCTCAAAGTTCATATTTTGTGGTACCTTATACAATTTATCAAAGGTATGGATTTGGTATGGTTAGTACAATGAGAGCCTATAGACCTGGCATGACTTTCTCATTGTACTGTGAGAGCCTATAGACCTGACATGAATTTCTCACTTAGTCACTCTTTTGGGGGCTCACCTAGTGTATATCGAACTTCACTAGCCCATGTGAGTGTATTTTTATCTTCATAGTGGATAGTGTGTTCCACTTGTAAATGTTTTTTGGACTAACATCTAAGGCTTGATCCACGTCAAGTTGGACAAACATTTGAGGCTTGATCCACTCCTTTTCTTTTTCTTTTTCTTTGAAATTGTATGATTGAGTATCTTGTCATTGCTACATATATATGTTTAACATAGGCATGTGTCTCATTGTTCCTTTTTTGGTTTTTCCATGAGATCTTATATCTTAGAGGCTTGATCATCCTCCATAACCTTTACCATATTATCCTTCAGAAAATTGTACAATTATACCTCTTTTGATTGTCTACTTTGGGTGATCCCACAATAGTGGTTTACAATTTTTGGCCAAACTGGACACTGAAATTATTATTTTTAACTAAATCTTCACATTCAGACACCTATAGTGGCTAAACTGTGAGGAATTTTAAGATGACTAAAACTAGAGTATCATCACATTTTTTCTATAGATTCTAAAAATATTTTTTTCAAATTTTTTGTAATAAGATTGCACTTCTTTTTCCATCTCCCACGAAAACTAGTTTTTTTCAAAAACAACATTTTCAAAAAGTGACGCTCACCGTATACAACATAACTTTTTTTGTATGAAGGATAAAATTATAATTTTTTTGAATTTAGATTTGTAACTACGATATCTAGCACTTTCATTTAGTCTCATAGATTTTTATTGAATATTTTTTCCTTAATAGAGTTTTGAAGTCAAACCAACTGCAATTCAGAAATAGGCGGACTGTATACAACATAACTTTTTCTGTATGTATCGAAATTCAATTTTTTTTTTTTTAATGGATCAAGGAAATTAATACCTAGCACGAACATATTTTTTTAAAAATTATTTTGTTAATTTTCTATTTTTCCACATATGCAAAACAAATAGCTTAATTTTCGGTGAAAAACCTATGTTTAATAAAACTAAAAAAACACATACATAATAAAACCAAAACACATTAAAATTATATTCATTGGATAGCTAATTTCGAGGAATACCATAATCATTTGAAATAAATTTTAAATGAATTCATTTGATCCCAAAAAAGGTAATTCAAAAGTGAGTCTTTATCAACATTTTGATAGGTGTAAAAGAGACTCCTTTATAGGTATGGTTTAAAACTAGTGAGGTTCTATCCAAGGGGGTTTGATCTAAGGTGGTTTGATAAAACCCTCTTCAATTGGAATCCTTAAAATAGAACTTTTAAAGGCTTAAATCATTATATTTTCTAAAAATATGTGATTTCAGCAAAAATCAATTCCTCTTAGAAATTGTAAACCAGCTTTGTGGGATCACCCCTTTAGTGTGAGTTTGACGCAAGGTCATCCTCTCACTAAAGTGGGGGCTAAATGTAGTGTAGAAAAATGTATCCCTTTACATTTTCACACTTTTTTTGGTCCCTTCTAATTAAATTATACATAATTATGTATTAATAAGACTATTTTATGTCTACAAGCCTAATAAATTACATTTTCCAAAGCGGAAACCTAAAAATAATTAAGGCCAACAAATAACCCTTTACCTTGAACAATGTGTGTTCCAAGAATAGGGACCTGGGGCCCATTCGCCCATGGGCGAATAGGTCCTCCCTAGGCCTTTGAACCTAAATTTAAAATATGTTACATTGACAATACTTTAAGGTCCTTGAATCAATATTTTAATGTCGGTTTGTAATGTTTGAATTTTAGGAAATTAAGGATACATACCTATAAATACAAGGTTATTTCATCAAATTAATCCTAGATTTATAAAAGGTTTTTGAGAGCAATTTCACAAGAGAAAATTTTATGATCAACATAATTCAAGAGTAGATACATCAAGCATTTTGTTGCACCATTCAAGATCCAATCATCATATCAAAGTCTTCTTGCATCATGCATTTTTTTTTAGCTAACATTGTGATGTAGGTTTCAAGATCAATTCAAGTATTCAAAGCATAAATTCAAGTATCAAGATCCACATCCATTGAATCCATTTCATGCAGGATCAAGATCAACATCAATGTTGCATATTTCTAAAGGTTTATTCAAGGATTTGGTGACTTGCAACATAGCTTGTTAATTAATCATTCCTTTCACATTTTCATTATTTCAATTCAAGGTTTAATTACCCAAAAGAGGTTTGACCAAGGCAAACCCCCATTCACCAAAAATAAATATTTTTTCCCTCTTGTGTTTATGTTGCAAATTTAGGTTGAAGAAGGATTGAAGACTTCTTGAAGAGAAAGATAGGAAAAGTTGTCGAAGTTTTCATCAAATCATGGAATCTCACCTACATATCTAATTTATGACTTTCTAACATTGAAACCCGTATCAAAAGGAAGCTACAGACTGGTATTAGAGGCTTGCGAAAGATTGTTGGAAACCCTGAAAAAAAGACGCATTCATCCATGAGCGACTAAGTCCTAGATAGCCTCCTAAAACTACTTTTCGGTGACTAGTAAACATTATTCTGCCCTTCTCAAATCTATCGGATTTTTTTTTGTTTCTATCAATATTGAGCTTTATATTGTTGTTTCAAGTTTGAATTGGCATAATTAGATTGATTTTCTATTTTTTATTTTTCTCCCAAAAGTGTTGTTCAGCCTTGTACCCTCGTCCTCAAGTATAAAGAAATTAGTAGATTCTCACATTGAGTTGATTCACCTAAGGGTTGATAGTCAACTCTTTCTGGGGATCTCATTTCCTAATGAAATAGTGAGAAATAGGTCTACATTTAAATTAGTGAACCTCTTTCATAACATAACCTATTTTTTGTTGTTTCAATAATGCTCTAACTTCATGCATGCAATTTGATAAAGAGAAAGCTCAAGTTTAACCTCAAAGAGAATCCAAGAAAAATGATATTATTATCAGAATTCAATTGTGTAGTTTTCGAGTCAAACTCATTTACCCATATTTCATTAGTAGTGGTTCACAAATGCCATCTCCCATAGGAATTAATAGTCCACAAAGCATTCATTGCATCATGGTGATTCTTATAGGGGTGAAGCATCAAGACTTCCCAAGAGTTCACCTATCCCAATACTACTACTCTAACACAAATGGGCTTGCTCTTGGAGAAACTCTATGCTTAAGCATGCTTGTGTTTGAGTATTATCATCTTGGAAGCCTTGATGCTTCACCCCTATGAGCATCACCCATATGTAATGGTGCTACATGAACCACTAGCTATGTGGGATTGATTTTGGGGGAAACTCTATGGTTAAGCACATTGAGTTTGAGTAGTGTAAAGATGAGTGATCTCGAAAGAAGTCTCCAAGCTTCACCTTTATGAGCACTGCTTAGATACAATGAGTGCTAAATGGACCATTCATTCTCATGACAAATAGATTTCTCTAAATCACTAATCATAAAATAGAAGCCAATAAATTCAACTAAAAAACTATACAATTAAATTACTACCACAAAGTCAATGGCCCCACATCTTGCAATCATGGAAAATTATGGATGACACTTAAAGTTCAGAAGATATGCAATTCTACTTTGGCAGCTTCAAATCCGAGCTCAAAACATTACCTTTCAACTCTATTAATCATCTCCACGCTCAAATTTGCTTCAGAAGATATGCAATTCTACTTTCGCCTGTTTTTGCAAGTTTTTGAAAAAACATTTATAATTAGAGGTTGACTTCTACAAGTGCTTGCCTCACTCATTACGTCTGCAATATATTATAATTCACGAACTCTAGGATTGTTGCCAGCTTGACATTAGCAAGGTCAACCATTAACATTCATGGATGATGTTAAGGGAGCAATGTCAAACTTTATAATATACAGGAAAAGCCAAAGGATTAATTGTATTTGAAGGCAACTTAAAATCACAGACCTTTAAAAAATTATAAAGTCGGCCCATTTAGGTGGCATATTGGTTTCATCTGCAAGCTTCACATGCTAACAATATTTTTTTCCACCCACGATTGTGAATGGATAGTTGTATCCAACCCTCCATGTAAAGACATTTAAAAACTGTTATGGATGAGTACTGAAGGTGATCGAATGAGAGCTCCATCTAAATAAAGAACAATAATCACATGTTTAAGAAATAGTTGCATTCAACGCATGCACACCGACCACAACCTAAGAATTGATAGTACATAGAATAAGAATTATGTTTTGAGCAACGTCATATTCAAATCTAAACATAGAAATCCGGACTGTTAGCAAAATAACCGACAACTTTTTAGCTACAATTTAAAATGATCTGCACTTTACAACATTGACTGTTAAATTGTCGTTAATTTATCAGCCTGGGATGACGCCATTTCTTCGCTAATGATTCTTCGAAGGTATCCTTCCATGAATGTTTCAGTTATCACAAACATGTTCTGTACTTTTATGGCTCATATTCTATATCTTGTATGCAAGAAAACCTGAAAAGATGGGTATCGTAAATAACTCGTTTTTTCAGATTTGTTTGTAGAAAGTCAAGCAGAGGACTATTATAATAGGAAGGCTTACGATAACAATCTTAATCAAAAATTGTGTAATGTCAACTATAGGATATTAGGTCGAAATTGTAATAGCATGTCAAGCCTTGATTTTAAGTTGTTGGATGTTAAAGCCTACAACGGACCCCTTGTCAATGTTAATTGCAACTTTTGTGTGCAGCTTAGTTCATCACTATAATGCTTTTAAAAGGAATTATTTTCACTTTTGAATTAGGCTATTCAATGGTCTCGTTTACATTGATTGACATAATATATCAATGAAAGAGATTAGTGACAAAGGAAAATCTGGTGATTTAAAAATCAATGGGTGTTTTCCTTGTAGTAAGGAAATTCTTACAATTATTTTTAATTCTAACTCAGTGGCTAAAGATTTAGTCTTCTTCTAGAGACATGTTCTCATTTGTAAGCTCATATGGGTTCAATTAAATGTGTGGATACTTGAAGATTGGGTGCATAGAGCTTGGTTGATCAAAGGAGACATGCAGATTACCCAAGTGACTAATGGCTATTTCTTTGTTTCATTTAATGATGGTGTTGATTGTGTTTGAATTTTCGAAGGAGGTCCTCATTTCTTCAAGCATGCTAGAATTTTCATGACACCCTAGCATCTCAATTGTATTTTGACAATGTAACTCTCATCCAAAGTTTCAGTTTGGATTCATTTATTTTCTTTGCCTCTAATTTTCTAGAATGATGAAGGCTTAAAAAAAATTGGTGATTCTTTGGGTACTTATTTGGGAACATAACAAAGTACTAGGGAGGAAAAATATCAAATTATGCTCCTATCTATGTTCAATCGAATCTCAATAATCCTTTGCTAAAGGCTCTTAATATTTAGGTGGAAGATTTATTTTAGCTTCAAATACTTGATTACAAAGCCAATCCTTTCATATGTAGGTGTGATGTGGGAAAAGAGACCCTAGATCTAACTAGTAATTAACTAGATCAATCTTTTCTTGCATCAAAATTAAAACTTAAACCACAAGGGTGTTGAGATTGGCTAGCAAACTAGAAGAAGAGCCAATCTACCCTAAGCTTGGTTCTTTTGTTCCCAAAGATATTGATTTACTTTCTGTCAATTTATTCATCTAATTTACTATGTGAACCTAATTTAATTATGTAGCTTATTCACACAAATAGAACTATAAATTGACAAAATTATTATAGATTTGAGAAGGGTAGATATTTTTGCACCTGTCACAAAAATTTGGGCTAGAACTGGTTGGTCAAGGGTGTGGGCACCCATGATTGAGAAGTGAGCTTCCAGATCTACAAGGTCCTGATCTACAACTTACAGGTCTGCACTATTGTTCCTTGTCCTGAAACTTGTCGTCTTCAAATAGGAACTTGTAAAATCATGACAAAGAGGGGGAAATAGGTGGCTATATAGGATTTTGCTCAATCAAATCCCTATTTTGATATTTCTACCTCCATGGATAGTCAATTGGTTGATTGATAAAGTGTATGCTTTGAAGCGGAAATGTTTCTAAGACTGTAATGAGCTATAAAATGCAAATAAATGGTAAAACCCTACTAAAGTGTCTTAGAGAAGGATTCTTAAATGGCACAATCAAGATCAACCCAAGAGAAAGTCAAATACTCAAGGGACAATCACAATATACAAATACCTTACTTAGGGTAGCAAGGAGATCAAAGTCTAAAGATGAAAAAATGGTGAAAACAAGTCATTAGGTGCTAGAAATAGGCCAAAGTTATATCCAAACCCTATATTCCATCATTTTCTTCCATTGGCATCAAACTTGAATCATTGTGCTAACTTTGATCAAAACTGAAAATTTCTTGTAATTCTATAAAATAGGATGTGAATTTTAGCAGATCTTCATTGTTGTAATTGATTTCCTCTTTTTTAAAATAATATTCATATTCAAATATAGTGGAACATAGAATAAGTTAAAGTGTATGTTGACTCATTTAATTTTAAATTTTCAAGATTAATTTACTGCCAAATCTTGAAATTGAATTCATGTTGCACAAATTAAATACCAACATGAATTAAATATTAAAATTATCACGCAAAACACCTGCTCTAGGGCACCCATACCCTATCTATCTTTTTTCCACACATTAAAGTGTGATTCTTAAGTTTAGGGTTTCTGAATTAGGTCATCCAACATTTGTCAAGTAAAAATAGTGAAATGTGATTGAGAAGGCATTTTTAGGTAGCACTAATACATTATTCTAGGTTGAGGGGAAATTTGAAGGTTAAGAAGTAGACCTAAAATACACTAAGGGAAGGGACACCAAAGTGAGCTCCAAATAAAGTGTGAATTTGTCATTTCACCTTTAGAGAGCATAATTTATGATAATATATTTATCCCCCACTTTAGCAATTGTATGAAACTATGTACTATGCAAGCTAAATTATAGAAAGTAAATAATTTCACATATAAAAAAGGATACACAAAAGGATATTGTATAGGATACATAAAATGTCCAAGCGAGAGGATGAATCCCCTAATCTAGTAACCTATAAAACCACAGTGTTGGGAACCACATGCTATAAAGCCAAACTTGTTAGAAATCCAAAACTATCCTACACATACAAACAAATGCATTAGTCAAAAAAATCTAAGAAAAATGAAATTTGAGTGTAGACATAAGTCCCCTATTTCCTCTTGCTCTATGGATGCATTAATAGGGTGGTCATCTTTATCCATGTCAAATTGATTAGGGTGATGAAAATTTCTTGGGTAGGGTCATGTAAACATAACCCCAGTGACCAAAAATCATGTGAGGAGAATGAGAGAAAAACTAGGATTCCAATGTAATAGATGATATAACAGTCAAATTTTGCATGCTCAATTTGTGATGATTTGAAGAAGATATGTTTGAAAATGATATGAATGATATATTGCTTGATTTTACTATAAGTAATAAATTTTAAACCTTTTCACTATTTATTTTGGATTTTGTAGTTTGAGAGCATCTTCAGCTAGTCTCAACATCCCTAGGAGTGAAAATTCCATAACAATGGCTATACTGTACATTGAAGTTATAGGCCCTGAGAGACTGCATCACATGTAGGGTGTGAGCAGGAGAGGTAAGTCATGTTTTCCTTTCCATGCATTTAGGAGCTCTAATTTTTAATTTATCAAGCATTTTTGTATTTTTGAGGTGCCCCTACCCAAATTGGGCACCCTAGTCTACCTATGTGGGAGCCTTAGTCCAACATAGGTTCCCTGGACTTCCATGAATTCCCTAGTCAATTATGACAAGGTAATTTGATTTAAAACTTGTAAATTGGATGTAAGATTAGTTTGATATGGATAAAGAATTTATGAATAAATTTTTGAATGACTGAAAAGTATGACAAAAAATGTAGGAGTACTCGAGAATGTGTGTATATAGATTGTTATGTCACCATGCCACATTACTATCACAAGTAGAGAAGAGGCACCTAAGACACATTAGTTTGTTGTGGAAATACACCATGTTGACCATGAGGTATCATGATGCTATGTTGATGGAGCTCATAGAGCAATGGGATGCAGATACCTCAACGTTTTGTCTTTTCATGGAAGAGATGATTGTGACCCTAGAGGATGTCTATCCAATTTTAAGGTTACCCATATGGGGTAAGATTGTAAGCCTGCAAGAGGGGAGTAAACTAGTTTATTTTATCGACTAAGCTATGTCAAAGGATGGTAAAGTTTGGATAATTTGCAATGGTTTCTACATGGTGATTTACACATCCCCATCATACATATGATATTTATAGAAGTTCCATAGCACTCACAATAGTTCCTGATGGATGAGGTACACACCTTCATGGGGACCTTGTGCAAACCATACATGCTATGGAGGATCAACATGCCATTTTTCCTAGTGGTAAAGCATGTTATCCCACTTTTACTATGATCTTATTCAATATGTAAATTATGAGGCATAGAGCTTGATGACACACAATCTTCTCTAGGTATGGGAATTTAAGCACATCACAAGTATGTAGCCCACAATATTTTTGATAGAGGTAGCATGGAAATATCCTCAAGCCTACTCATACCCATTGAAGAGACAATGGTAGTATGGTGAATTTTTATATTAGTGCATTATATTTTATTGATTGGACACTATGGACATGATATTGAGGCTATAAAGGGAAATAGAGGCCTAGGAAGGTTTTACATAGTAATTGGTGAGGATGTAGCAAGATCACCTATTTGTTGGTTGATATGAGTTTTTTTATGCCATTTTACCATGATTGAGTGAATTGATAGTTCAATTGACATTCAAGGAGTTCCCATTATTCAATCATCCTATCTCTGATCAACTCGTAGTAGTGCCAGACCTCAATACATTCGTTGATTTACCATCATTGATATCCCCTTGAGAAACTTTGATGATGAGGAGAAATATGCATATCCTGTGTTTGACACAGATAATGTTGGAGTGATCATTTTGTATACTACATAGTGGAGCACTCCATGTCTAGATCCTTTATTTCCTATAGAGCATCCTACCCGTGATCCGAGACCATGGTCATGGTGTCACAAGGACAATAAGGAGGAGAAGGAGGTGGGTGATGATGGTGGTTCATAGAGAGATTATAATGAGGACCAACCAACTTCACCGTAACAAGGAAATCTAGAGGGGAAAGAGGAGGCCAATGTTGCCCCTGAGAAGAGACCTAGGTTTCATCCATGTGTATCATGAGAACACTCTCCTACACCTAAGAGAATGAGTGTATATGAGCATGGAGAGACAAGAAAATTGGATGATACCATGCCTCCAGCTTCATGAGCAATCCCAAACATTTATATAGTTATCTCATGCATGAATCCTCATTGGAGAGTTGGCAATCTAGGTGATATGATATATTTTTCATTTCTAATTGGTAGCATACTAGATTTTGTACCTAATTTTGATTTATATTTATATAAAGGTGTATTTGACTTGATTCTATTTGTTTATTCTTGCATTTGGTACCAAGGATTTCATCAATTTCATGTGTCGATTCATGCCAAAGATGGGTCTTGATGGCCAACTACATGAGCCCATGCAAGCCAATTATAGGCTACAACAAACTGTAGGGTGATATGTGGAGATTTTTGACCCCCTTGCAGGGATAAGAGCTACATATGAGGATCTTAGAGTACAGAGATTTAGGAGCATCTTCATCTATTGACCACTCTTAGATGATCCTACATTTAGATCTACATAGAGTACGATCTAAGAGGGATCAATATTAGCAAAAATATATAGAGATGTGAGTGATAGCTAGATCTAGGTTAGAGGTCAGATTAGGGCCATATAGGCATGGAGTAGCTCTAGGAGTTAACAATGATTTATTGTATCATGTTGAGCACCATCATTAGGCCCTGAGGGGTCTAATAGCCACATGCCTATAGGCTGATATTATACACCACCTTTTGTTGGCATGGTTGTATGCGGATGTATATGGAAATTATGATGTATATTTATATGATAATTTTTATTTTTCATGTATATGTTTATGCAAATTTTTTATATATTATTTGTGATTTAACTAGAACATGTATTATTTTGATTAAATACAACAAAAATATGTTGATATGGATTAATTGACATGTATTTCAAATTAGATACACTTGTGATTTAATTAAATAATTTCATCTATATTATTTAATAAGTATGATAATGATCTAATTTTGATACATGTAATTAATATGTGCTAGATATGATCTAACTAAACAACCTAACAAAATTGTTTAATTAAATACCACTTTTTTACCTAGTGCATATATGTTGAACTAAAATCAACTATGATCTAATTGTTCACAATTAAATTCTATAATAATCTAATCAAGACATGGTACACAAAATTATTAAGCTTTATGATCTAATAAGTAACTATCAATATTAAGAAAATTACTCTAAAAATTCAAGACACATAATTTTTTGTGATGAACAAAGAACTTCAACGTCAAATAGAAAATTGGACATATCTATATCTAATCTACATGCTCTATATTATATCATACCATTCAAAAACTGAGAATAAATTAAGCATCAAATCTATGCAAATTCATAGAATTAATAAGATCTTTGAGAGGCATTTCTTTGTAGAGATTTTATATGCTCCTGATCCATATATTTCTGTGATGCTAAAGGTCCTAACCAATTTGAACTAAAATTTCCTTTCTCTCCTAGTGTAGCATTCACATTGTGTTTATTTTCACAAAGCACTAGGTCACCAACACTGAAGGAATGATTAATAACACCTTCATTGTATTTGTGTTGAAGACTTTTGTAATAAGCTTGCAGATGTTTGAAAGTGTGTATGTGTTGTTCATTGATCATATCATGTTGTTGAAATTGTTGTTATTTATAAAAATTTCCATCTAGGACTTCATTGAGAAAATTCATAACGAAGTAATTTATAACTCCAAAGGTATGACCACATTGGTACCATACACAAGATTGTATGGAGTGGTTCCCATATTTGTACAAACACATACAATAAGCCCATAATACATAAGAGAGTTGAGTATGTCAATCTTTCCCATGTTTGTTAACAATTTTGTATAATACTTGTTAAAAAAATTTATTTGATTCTTATTCTTGACCATTGTGTTGAGGATTATATGATGTAGAGAAGAAATGTTGTATGGTAAACTTTTCAAGAAACTTCTTCACCTATTAGCTTTTAAATGATGTACCATTATCTATAACCAATGAAAAAGGAAGACCAAATCATACAATGATATTCTCAACCATAAAACAATAGATAACTCCAACCGTCATGGATCAAAGTGGAACCACTTCAACCCATTTCATGAAATAATCTATAGTTGTTATAATGAAGTTATATCCTTGATAAGGAGGAGAAAATTTATCTATAAGATGTAGGCCTCATACATCAAATGGTCAAGGATAGACTTTGGCACAAGGCTCCTCTATAGGAGCATGGATCAAATTGTTGTGTTGTTGGTATTTAGGAAATTTTGACAAAGGAAAAAGAATATTGTTCCATATTCTACCAATAAGTACCCAATGTGAAGCAATTTTTGAACCAAAGATGAACCACCAAAATGTCCTCCACAAGAACTTAAATGTGCTTCTTCAAGTGAAATGGGGATATATTATTTGGTAAGCAAGGAAGAAGAATACCATTATATTACCTTTGATATAAGATAGTAGATAAAATGATATTTCACACCACGATTTTTTGAATACGATCTCTACTAGTTTTAGTAGAAGGTTCAGGGAAAGTACCATCGCTCAAGTATTACAAAATGTGTGAATACCATTCATTTGAATCAATACTAAGACACAAAACTACAGCTTCTGTAGTATTTTCAAAGATCGACGAAGAAGTGAGATTATGAATAATAAACTTGAAATCCACTATAGAATCATCAAGGGATATAAGGGAAGAATCACTTGCCATTGCATCTACATTCCAATTATCTTTCCATGGGATATTATCAATGGTGTAAGAGGAAAAATAGTTTAATATGAATAATGTAAAATTATGGTATTGGGATATTTTATCATGTTTGAATCGGTAAGATATTTTTATTTCTTTTATGATTAGTTGAGAATCTCTAAATGTATGAAGATGTTGAACATTAAGAGATAATGTTTCCTAGAAACCAACAATAGGAGCTTCGTATCCCATAATGTTATTAGTACATGAGAAATTAAGATGATAAGCTAAGGGAATTGGCTTACCTAAAGGAGGTAATAGTATAATACCAAAACCAAAGCTAGTTCAACACTTGGAAGCATCGAAATATAAATCCCATGTCTTACCAATTTATATTGAAAGCATGTGATCATTAGGAAATAACTCCTGGTTTCGTAAAGTATATGGAGAAGAAGAAGCTGCTAAGTAATTAGTAAATTCTTATCCTTTTATTCTCTTTTGAGAGACAAATTTAAGATAAAATTTTATTAACACCATTACCCACATAGCAAGGTGTCCTAATAATTTTATTTTGGAAAAAAGATGTTTATATGCATCAAACTTCACAATAATATGAACTTTGGCATTTAAGAGATAATGTCTTAAATTATTTGTTGCAAACATGATATAGTTAACATTTTTTTTCTATTGCACTATATGGAATCTCATAATCAATTAAAGTACATATAATATAGTAGATAAGATATTCTTTACCAAAATCATTATGTTGTGCTAATATTGTTGCAAGATCATTAGATGAAGCAAAAGTATAAAGAAGAAAAGAACGTTGTGAAGAAGCTACCTATAAAATAGGGGATTAGTAAATGTTGTTTTAAGATCTCGAAATCCTTCTGAAAATATTCATTACATTAAAAAGGAGAATCTTTCTTAAGGAGTTTCATGAAAGGGAGAGTCCAATTTGCTAATGATGAAACAAATCCAAGAATAGCTAGAATCTTCCATTGTAAGCTATGGAGTTGAGAAATAATTTTAGGAGATGGCATGTTAACAACGAAATTGATTTTATTTGTTTCCACTTCAATTCCTTGATGTGATAAAATAAATCCTAATAATTTATTGCTATCCACACCAAAGATATATATATAAGGATTTAAGTGCACATTATATTTATCAATTTTCTCAAATATTTGATAGAGGATTTTGATGTGATCTTGGTGTGAAATGAACTTAGCCAAGATATCATCAACATAGATAATGTAGGAGCATCCAAGTGAACTGGTGATCTACATCACCCAAAAATATTTTAGTTTTGATTTCATTTTTTTGGTCTACTTTCAATTCAAAGTTGCATTTTTTGGAGATTTGGGTTGATTCCAATTGTTCAATTTAATCTAGTTTCGATGGTCAATTTTGGTGGAGGTTGAATGAAATTGTTGTCATTGGTTGAAAAAATGTCATCTGTTGATTTTAAATTTTCAACAAGCATTTTATTGTTGCATTATCTAATGGAATTATTTTGCATTCTGTAATCGTAGATAAAATGGATTGTTGCACAATAAGATGGTTAAATCTAAATTAAACAACAAAGATCGAATAAAATGAACTAAAACAATAAAAACGATAATATGAAACAATCTCACCGATTATCAGTCCACCTCTTTGAATTATCTTGATTGTCCTCCATTTTTCCGTATTGGTATTCTTGCCCTCAATTTTTTTGTATGTATGCAAGTAGAGCTTAGATGTATGTCTATGAAAAATATTAAAGATTATAAGTTCTTCTAAAAAGTATTGATTTCGGGGAGGAGGAATAATGACAATGATTGGTCAATTTATAGAAATTGGGTTTTCGAATGATCGGCTCAGATTCGAAAGAGAGATCAACGATAGAGATTGATGAATGCCATGTGATGTGAGTTATGTGTTAGTTAGAACATGAGTTGGGAAATTCAATAGGATAAAGATTAAATTAGAACAACAATTTAACTTGGTGTTAAGACTAT
The DNA here is from genome assembly GCA_007115665.2 of Sequoiadendron giganteum. Classification (NCBI taxonomy): domain Eukaryota; kingdom Viridiplantae; phylum Streptophyta; class Pinopsida; order Cupressales; family Cupressaceae; genus Sequoiadendron; species Sequoiadendron giganteum. The sequence continues at coordinate 75,596,231 of CM021104.1, read as the reverse complement.
TCGAAAATAGAAAGAACAAGAGTTCAAGATTAAATAAATGATTTAATCTTCAGTTGAAAGTCTTTGAAAATAGAAGAATTAGACTTTGAATGAAAAATATAAAGTTAGAACTCGAATAATAATCTGTTTGAATGCACACATGAATTAATTAATCAAATAAAGATATTTAATTAATAAATATGTTCATGCATACGAGTTAGAACTAGTTAACTGATTAGTTGAGACAGAGAGTCCTTTTGTAGAGATAATCAGATATTGAACCCAGAGATAACTGACAGATTCAAATAGATATTGAGTTAGATGGTGAGTGAATAATTAGATAGCTGGGTGATAGAAGAATGTGATAGAAACAATTAATTATGAATTAAATGTTAATTTAATTCAACATTCAAAAATCAAAAGATTTAATTAAATAAATAATGATAATTTATTTAATTGACTGTTGAAAAGATTAAGAGAATAATTAAATAATGAATATTTAATTATAGTTGAAATATGACAAAGGGGTTAATTAAATAATAAATTATTTAATTAAGAAAGAGAATTAATTAGTTAGCGACATAATTGAATAAATATAATTTATTTAATTAATCAAAGTTGAATAAGGTTCATAATGAATTAATCAAATAATTAAAAGGGTTTTTAATTAATAGAAGAAAGATGTGTTTAGAAAATAATTAAATAATTAACATTATATAATCATGACCATGGACATTAGAAAATTATGTCGAAAGTGGTACTCATAGGCCTAGACCAATTTTTGGTGTCTACAGTTTTCCCTTCTTTGATACAATGTTGTTTCGGCATCGTGTCAAAGAAAATCATTAAAAATATGCCCCGATCATGCCCTAGTATGAAATAGGTTAGGGTATGCTCCCACGGGAAAACTGAATATTTTTTGAAAATTTTCAAAAAGATCAAAAAATATTCCTGATGAGTCAATTTGATGGTCATAAATGCTATGGAGTTGACGGAATTGAATTTGCAATTGTTAGGGACATGTACGGGTCAATAGCAAGTGGAAGTTTACGTGGCCAATAGACAAGGTCAAAAGAAATGCCACCCAAACCCTAGGTATAAATAGAAATTAGGGTGAAAACCAAGTCATTTGCACCCTAAAGATTTGAAGAATTGAGAATTTAGCTCTGAGCACTCAGCGAAAATGTCTCTAGTTCCATACACCTATCATCGCGAATATTGGATCCGGACCTTCCGATGACCAGCCGATGCAGGACCCCCAGTATGTACCCTAAAATGACCTTTTGAATTTTCATTTTGCATGTAGTTTTAGGCGTTAAAAGTTAATTTTTCAGAAGCGGTCTTTCTAGGTCAACGCATCTACTTGCGAAACGATGCATATGTCAAAAGACCTCTAGGAATTTTTAGGTCATTTAGGAATTAGATGCATTTGTCTTTTTATGCACCACAATTGGTCTAATGCATCGCATCTGTGATTAGGATAACCGCATATAGAATAGTGAAACACATATGCCTAAAATGAACTACATATGCATTTTTGTTAGGAAATGATAGGAGAGGCATATGAAATGACTTACATGCATTTTCCTACTTGCACAATTTTTTGGTATTGAGACGCATATGCCTTGTGTTGTGATGCATGTGTAATCTTGCACCACACATGTTTTTAGAATGACGCATTTAACTGTCAAATTTTTGAAACAAAATTGTGATAGAAACTTGACTGATTTGACGTTCGACACCCTTGGTTAAATGCACTTTGCAGGTTATCTTAGATCCTATCTATACCCAGGAGTCACGGCCGGATACGTTCAAGTTAAGAGATCGATTAGTGAGTGTGGAGACATGCTTGCTATGGAGACTGGGACTACATCATGTGTTGACCATACCCATGATTGGGGCAAACAAAGGTATACTTATTGCCCTGTGTGAGATATGGCATTCAGAGACCTCGTCATTACATTTGCCTATTGGTGAGGCGACTGTCACCCTAGAGGATGTGTATAGGATTCTTTGATTTCCCATCAGATGAGAGAAGGTGATGTATGATACACAATGTGGATATATCGAGATTACCAGATTTTATGTTTTTGATGATATTAGGAGGTTAGGTATAGAGCATTATGAGATTAGATGGTAGGTGTTAGCTGATAGATATGAGAGGATAGATTGTATATTATGTACAATGATTGGTGGGATATTTCTTCCTAACCGATAGGGTCATGGATTTCCTATTGGATGGGGAGAGATGTTAGTTGGGATGTTGGAGAGAGAGGTTGTGTATGCTTGGGGTCCCTGTCTATTGGGCATGTTGTATTTTCATCTGCATGATATAGTATATAGAGATGCATAGTCAATGAGTTGCAGGACTACTCTTCTCATGGTTTGGACATGGGAGTGTATTGCTATGTTTCATCCTCCTATTACTACGGAGCAAGTAGCTAGATTTCCTTATGTTTTCTGGTATACGGGAAACATTACACAAAGTCATGTAGGAGATATAGGTTTTTGGAGACATGCCTTGGACACATTGGTGTAGTTTACATGAAGACCATACATGGATTGTGAGAGATGGTTGGATGAGGACATGCATTTACCCTACTGTCGGCAGACACAAAACCTGATTGGTAGGATTGTTTAGTGTACATATCATACAGAGAAATCTGCCAGACCGTGTATTGAGACAGTTTGGTGAGGTGTAGGATGAGCTGAGAGGATGAGCAGAGTTTGCTCGATCATCTAGAGAGGTTCCTTTATGGGGGCCTATGATACCAGTGACCACTGCAGAGGTAGAGATTCAGGATTTACAACCTTTACAGTGGTGATGGAAAGGTGGAGCAGCAGATCCTGGGACTACAACTGCATATGATACTTGGTGGGCAAAGCATCATCCTATTCCTTATATAGATCCGGATCAGCCGGCACCAGTGGAGAGATGAAGGAAAAGGCCGAGAGGGTGGTGTAGAGGTAGAGGTGGTGGTAGGAGTTGTGGCAGGGGTGGTCATGATGATGGCAGAGGTCATGGTGGTAGACGAGGTTGGCAGGGATGAAGAGGTTGTCAGGTAGGTGGATTATCACCTATCCGAGAGGTGAAGGCAGAGGATGTACCGATGTTGGACCTCGGGGGTGGAGTAGAGGTGGAGGTTAGAGGTGAGCATGCTGTCGAGGAGGCAGTAGTAGAGGAGCGTGCAAAGGAGGAGGAGGCTGAGAGAGAGTATATGGACATTGATCCTCTTGGTATTCTGGCAGGTTATGGGGAGGATGATGTTGAGGAGGAGATATCCATGGAGGAGCAGGAGAGAGCGCTACGGGATTAGATAGTAGAGGGGAGACGGGATGAGGAGGCTCCTAGAGATAGTGATAGGGAGGAATTGGAGGAGAGGATGAGAGTGGTTACTTCAAAGCGGGATGCCTTACAAATAGAAAGAGGCAATGCTCTCATGGAGAGAGATCGGGCCATAGCTCAGAGGCAAGAGACAGAGCAACAGTATACAGAGGTTAGATGCCTTTGTAGTGGGACATCATCTAATGGCTTCACTCATGATTTAGTTAGAGTAGTAGAGAGGGCTTCATATTATAGAGATCTATATGAGTTAGTGGTGCTAGAGGAGAGATGAGCTCCTAGCTTTCTTAGAGGCTTGCAGCCAGAGATCACAAAGCGTGAGTTAGACTAGGACACATAGCACAAAGGGTGTGGTAGGACCACTGAGGAAAAGTCCATATGAAAGGCCTTCCACATCATAGAGAGTACCTCCGAGGCAGTTTCCTCCACCTTCACCACATGGGAGTAGCAGTAGTGGGACACATTGACACTTTCATATTTGTGGACATTGTATTTTGATCAGAGAGCCTGCGAGCTCATTTTTATTTATTGATACATTCTGACATTGTACTATGACACATTATTTTGAAATATTTATATATGATTTTTGGAGGCTTCTATATGATTTACAGTTCTATTTTATGATGATGCATTTTTTCCTATATGATTATGTTTGCTAGATGATGTATGTTAATGTGTTATGGGTGATTGTTTCTACATTATGATGAGTTTATGTAGTCTATGATGTTATGATGACCCTATTGATGATGGATGTAATATACTTTATGATAATGGGATCCAATGTTATATATACAATGCTATCTACATGTGATGGTTATATGTACATGCAATGTTTTCATTATGTACCTTATGATGATTGAATGCCTATTATGCTATGATTTTCCTAGATATGCAATTAAGATGTCTAAATGATCCTACTTGTTTTGAATGCAATTATAAAAATATGATGTACAATATATAGACATATGACACTGATAATATAATGCTTATAGAATGTATGCATATGCAAATTATCTAATTTTTTTGTTGTGTCACAAGACTCTATCATTATGTCAAACAAGAGAAATGTTAGCACAGATGATTTTAGAATGTTAGTAAGAAACAATGAAGGTTGATTGAAAGACATATGATCTTCGATATTTTTCCATATATACTAATCTTTGCATTTTATCATCATTGGGAAGGACATGAAATAAATGGATAGTACACACCATGATATAAGATAGACCATAGTGTACAAAGTCATCCATCTGTGAAAAATAGACAGTCATAGACAAGGAGTGTCGTAGCTCAAACTAAGGACAAGATTGCCCCAGTCGTTTTGTCTAGACAAACCACAAACATCAAACAAATAAAAGACGGGTCATGAGACATCATTGCTCCTCTAAATCCTTGATAGGACATCCTTGAGGAAACTAGTAGCATGACTCAAAATCCAAAATTTAAAAAGATAGTTGACAAACAACAGTCAAAGAAAAAGAGTCCTAAGACATCCTTGCTTCTCTAAATCCTTCAAGGGACATCCTTGAGAAAGCTAGTAACCAGAATTATTCACAAATCAATAGAAAGATAAGATAAAATAAGATATAAAGTCATAAATCCAATAAAAGTATTTTCCAAAACCTGATCTTGTGGGATTGTTTGATGTTTGGCATAGCTTGATGTGAGGGATGACACATACTGCATAAGACATTGAGTCTGGTTTCAACTTGGTAACTATCTGTGTAAGGCATGATAAAGCCTAGTTTCAGAAAGATATGTGACATATAAGACGTTTGAGCCCGATGAAATTGATGCGACAAGCTACATTAGGCAATGATAATTTGACAATGTCCATTGACAAGAAAGACATATCTTGCTTAAGACATAAGTTGATCACTCTAAAAGTGTGTTTGATTTTGACTTGATGATAGTTTTGAGATGCTTGCCTTGTTGATGCATGACTTTTTTTTATGCCTTGACTATTATAAGTGTGTGTGTGTTGAAAGTGTATGACTTGAGATGATATACCCTAAAGGACTGACCTAATGCGGCCTCGAGGGCTCATTGATTGATTAGCCTTGCCTACGTTGTACACACAGAGACCTTGTAGTTCGACCAAACTTTAACTGATATAACTGACCAAAAATATGTACTTAAGTTGATGATATGCAATATGTGTGATAGTGAATGTGATAAACCCTATTAGACTGACCTAGTGCGGTCTTGGGGGCTCATCAATTGATTAGCCTTGCCAACATTGTACACGCAGAGACCTCGTAGTTCGACATGACCAATGACTTTGAATGTACAAAGAGTCATGATTTTAATGTGTGTGAGATGTGAGAAACCTAGACAGGCAGACCTAATACCTCAAGGGCACATCAACCGATGGCCTTGCCTATGTCCAGTCACTGAGGCAATGTAGTTCGACTATGTCTATAACTAACTTAACACGACTAACTCTAACTCTATTTTTGGGATTTTTTTGACATGTTTTGCTTTTTTTGTCTTTTTTGGAGTTTTTTGATGTTTTTGGATTTCTTCAGGACATTTTCTAATGTTTTTGATCTTTTTTTTTCAGGACATTTTCTGATGGTGTAATGCTATGTACAAGGTCCTGTAGACATGGAAAATGTACAATTCGATTCGCTACACTTGATCCTAACCACTAACGACATTTCTTCTTGAATCACACTCTCAACTTATCATCACCTTCTATCTCTTAATTAAATAAATCACTATTTATCTCATTAAGTCTTTCTCCTATGTTGATTAAATTAATCAATTTAATTTAATTAACCTTATATATATGTTTATTTAAATAACTCATTTTATTTAAATCACGTCTCTAAAGTCTTCTTATTAAATTGAATAAATTAAACCTTATTTAATTTAATCTAATATTATCCCCTTTAGTTAAATAAATCAAATCATTTAATTAATTAATCATTTTCCTCTCATTTTGATTTAAATCAACTCATAAATCTAAGTCAAAATGGTCAAATCACCTAATCTCTCACTAAATTGATCAAATCTTGATTAGTTTAATCTCGATCACTGAAATACTCTAGAGAATGCAACTTGCGCAATAAATCAATTACTTTGATTTATTTAATTTCCTATTTTCTCTCAACATGGCATAAAAGGGGAATATTCCCTCAAATTTGAATTCAAATTCAAGTGGGCTTGGTCCTTCCAACAAGGCATTTAATGCCTCTTACATGTCCTTAGCCTTGAGCCAAGTGACATTAACTCAATTCTTTTCTCCCTCCAACATGTCACATTCAAATTTCAAATTTGAATCCAATAGCATTTATCATGCACATTGACCAAAATGTGCTCATTCCTCCTCCAATCACATGTGGACAAGTGGCCTTTTCTCATTGGTTGGTCTTTTGTTCCACATTTCTCAAATCTTTCTCATTCTTCCAATTTGAAATCTATAAATGAGAGACTCTTCCTCTCATTCTATCATCCAATATTTAAGTAAACTTATTATACTCAATTTCATCTCCAAGCATAGCCATCTTTATCTATTTTTATCAAGTTCTTAGCTAGGTTATGTAGGAATTCAACCATCAAGTGGATAAATCATCATCAATACAAAGGATTTGGGGATAAATCATCATCAAGCTTACAAAGGATTTGGGAAAAAGCTAATTTCAACATATCAATTGGCACCACCATGGGATCAAGAGTGTGCTTTGCTTAAATAGATTTGATTTAGTTTCTTTTATTATTCTTCATTTCATTTCTATTATTGAGCATTGTTAATGGATTTCATGGGGAATCCCCCTTTTATCTTGCATATGAACCTAACTATGTGTTTATTTGTTGTATTTGTGTAGGTATAGGATTGGGGTTCACATTTTGGCACTAGAAGGAGGGCAAATCTCAAAGATTTCATCACATTTTTTCACAAATTTTGTGTTTTTTCTAACTTTTTTGTGTACATAGGAAACTACGCCACTGATAGTTTGTGTGGCATTGTATTGCACCACTTTCAAAGTTGTGGTACTATATTGCACTGCACTTTTCTTAAACAGTGCCGCACTTGCTTTCCCACGTTAAAACATTCAAATTTCAAAACTTTTCCGTAGATTTCCAAGTTGCAAACTACGTCGTGTGCCAAACTTCGCCGCACCCGTGCTCTCTGTTTCTATAGATCACTGCACTCAGTAAAAAGTGTGGTGCTATATAGTGCCACATCTTTTCCAAACTGCACCGCACTTGCTAACAGCGCCGCTAAAAAATAGTCAAAAATTCAAATTTATGTTTTTAACATGTGCCCTTTTTTGGTTTTTAGATTTTTGAATTATTGACCTATTTTTTGTTCCTCTACTCTCTGGTTTTTAACATCTTCCAGGTTAGGACAAGGAAGAAAGCGAAATGGAAGGTTACATAATGGCATCATCCTCCTCTTATACTAAGTGTTTTTTAACACTATAGTGTTGTTTAATACTTTAGAGAATTCTTAATCTCTTTCAAAGGATTTGTTACCTTTCATGCGTTGGAAAACACTAATTTTTCTTTGGGCTTTAAAAAGAACAACACAAATTTATTTTTCAAAAGTTTACAAAGGGACTTAGAAAGAACCTTAGAAACAATCTTACTAGATTTGGTTGAGGTTCAAAAATTGAACAAGGCAAATTCCACACTTGAATTGGTGCTATAAAAAAAAATCATTTTTCTTTGAGGGTTTAAAATGAACAAGTGCTATTTTGTTTTGTAATTATTTACTCAAGATAATATCATCAAAAGGGCGTATACGCTTCTCTCGCACCTCATGGTGATCTTGAAAATCAAAATTTCTTTTGGTTATCTTAACTTGAATAAAATAATTGCCTCCACATTTTATTTTTTGGAATAAAAATTGAACCAAACATGCGAGCACGGTATATTGCAAGTGTTCTCCCTTTATTTTTCAATGAAGGTTGATTGAACTACGGGATATGCTAGCTTGATATTTTTTATCTTAGCGGGCTTACGTTGTGGGAAAAAGTAATCACCCAAGGGAATGACCCAACTGAGAACACGCTAAAGCCAAGCGACTTCCACCCAGGATATAAGTGTGGATATTGGAACAAAGGCCAATATCACAAGGATTATTCTGATGAGAAGGTATCAATGGTATCTCACCAAATGGATAGTCCCCCACGAATGGAATGCCTGCATTAAAACCCTTGTTTAGAAAAAGCCAAAATCCTATCTATTTTTTGGTGCAAAAGGTCATGTCCTTTGAAGCCACCCCACGTTATACATGTGATTCTATTGTAGAGATGCAAAGTATGCCATGGGAGATTCATGGGTACTGATGCTTGGCTGACTCAAAAAGTGAGTGCACTGTAAGGGGGAGCTTGTGTGGTCAAGCATCTAATCATACGCACTGAATATGCACAGCTGGATTCATCCAAGTGGTAACCCAACAAATACTGTCTTTTCATCCTATGGCTATGCATATTATTGAAATCAAAACACCTTGCTTGGATCTAAAACATTGGGAAACAAACATTCACAAAAGCTCCAAACCCTTTGGGGGAAACAAATATCCTTGATGAATCTAGGTGCTCTTGCTTGCCCTAGGGATTCCATCCTTAGAGGTTTCTAAGTGCTTGTGTTTAATCATCATTTGTTTTAACCAAAGTCAACACTAGGAAACTTTTGCCTTCATTTCCTTGATTTCCACATAATTCACTTTGTGGGATGAAAAATAATTAGGACATTGGACATTCAGTTTGAAACATAATCAAGAAAGTGTTTGTGGTAAAAAGAACCAAACCTAAGAAATATAACATATAATTCAACCACACATGTGCTTGGTCCCTTTTGAGTCATTAGGTTTTCATGCTAACATTGATCTTTTGGTTTGAACCACTTTTAGTAAAAAACATGTGCTTCATTACCTTGGTGTTGTAATCAGGTCCTAGTAGGATCATCTATGATCAAGTCAAACACTTCACCCCATCCAAACATTTATCAAAATTCCATTTCACCAACAAATTTTGGAACCTTGGAAAACATCACTTATGCTAGAATCTTAGGATAAATCAACATCACCTTGTTTGGCTTAACACACCTAGCCAATTTATCCTTTTGTGTATGAGTTTACTCTAGGATAACACAAATTCATAGGGTTTATAATTTCATTATCACTTTGTTTGACTTACCACACTTAGTCAAACTATCATCTTGTGTACATGTTTTCTCTAGGATAACACAACTTCCTAGATTCTACAAGTGCATTATCACTTTGTTTGACTTAACACACTTAGTCAAACTTTCATCAATCAAAATCAAATCAAAAACAAGTCCTAAAGTCTAGCATTGATCCAAAGTTCCTAAAAGTTCAAACACCCATATCATTCACCCCTTTCATCCTTCATCTCATCATTGGTCCTAAACCCCTCAGAGGTCAACAAGGTCAAAACATAAGAAGAACATGGAATATAAACCTAATTCATACATTGTGAGTAGTCCAATTCAACCAAACTATCCAAGCCTTAAAATTCCAATTGATTTTCAAAACTTTCATTTTTACAATCCATACATGGGATCATTATCTCCTACAAACTTCAATGGTACAACAAATGTGATTTTTCCCAATCTAAATTTTGGAACACCTTTCCCTTTGGTAGATTTAAATCAAAGACAAAACTTACAAATCTATCAACCAAACAATTAGGGCCTGAGCCTTCCCCCTTTACTAGCCATCAATCAACAAAATTTGAGCAACACTCCAATCATAAACCAACGAATCATATCAAATCCTCCCATTTTTGCATCGATATCACAACAACATATGGCAACCATCCAAGAAACCCCAACAATCAACACCATTCCCAATCCACCACCACCACCACCAAAACACAACATGGAAAATTCATTCCCCATCGTGTTGCAAGACACTCAACAAGCCGATCATCAAAATGTGATTTGAAACCAACAAGTTGTACAAGCCGTTCAAGCTAAACAAGCCCAACAAATCGCACAACACCAAGCTTGGAAGACACAAGCACAATACCGGGCACAATTGCAAGCAATCCATCATCATGTGTATCAACAAGTAGCTCAACAACAAGCCCAACAACAAGAATTGTTGGGACAACAATGAAAGGACCAACAACAAGCGTTGTTGGCTCAGTAGGCATATCAACAAGCCTTACTCGCGCAGGCAGAGCTTGCAACAAACTCCCACCACAATTGTTGAAAATAAAAATCAAGATCTATCCATCGATGGACACCTTGAAGATGTTTCCGCCTCATCCGATGATCAAATCAACATACATCAAGAGCCATTTTTTAGTCATGATCAAGACCCCTCCTACAAAGATCTATTTCAATGAGTGTTGATGTTATTTGATCCTATTGACATAATCCAAGATCCATCCACCAATGATCATGTTCACAATGTCTCTACATCATCTAATGAGTCAAAGGACATATCTCAAGAATTTATTCCAAAACATGATCAACACCTATCACTAAGGTCTAGCAATGGTCCTTCCCAAAACACATTGACATCCTTTGACCTCATGGTTATGGATAGTGAAGGAATCCTCAACTCAACATTTGATCCAAATCCACTCAAAGATCAAGAAGATATTGAACCACTTCCCATGCCTTATGATGATGTCCTAGAATCCCTTGTAGATAATCCATCCTTTGAAATTGACCCATGTCAAGAACTTGATCCAAAGCATGTTGAAAGCAATTATGACATTAACCAAGATCAAGAATTTGTAAATCCAAGATACTACAATGAGGTAAAGGAAACTCTCATATCTATACAAGATGTCGCAAATAAGGATCATATCCATATAGCACATACCTCTCCATCTACCCATTTGATTCTTTCTTTAGATGGACATGTAGATGATCTTCATTCAAAACAAGAGTCTCATACTCTTGACATCATTACCAAGGAACAAGAGTCTCCTACTCTTAAAATTTGTACACATGATTAAGATATAGAGAACTCCAGAGACATATTAGAAATGGGTCATGAAGAAGGCTTCTACAGAAGTTGTCAATCAAAAACATCATACAAAATCATATCAAGAATGAATTAGGAGGAAGAATTTTATAGTGAATCTTTAACATCACTTGAAGAAACATTACAATCTGATCAAGCTAAAGATATCAATCAAGAATTCATCCCACGTATGGAGGATCCTATCACTTATAAACTTGGATCACTTACCTTTCTTAGGGAAAGATACCTCATCAATAAGGAATTTTTCACTTTTGAGGATCCACCACAGAGCAGAGAAGGATTAGCACCTTGTTTCCAAGGTAAATCATATCTTATTACAGATAAAAAGTTTGAATAGATGAATTATCAAGGCCGAGGATTAGGCCTACATGAACAAGGTGTCCTAGAACCAGTGAAAATTATTGGCAATCCTAAGCATCAAGGCCTTGGTTATTCGACAATCAAGGGATATAAACAAAATAGTGATACCTCTATAAAACTGGGGGCAAATTCATCTCAAGAAAACATCAACATAGGGAGCATGAAAAATCCTTATGATGAAACCAATGCCAATACTACAACCAACCACATCATGAATCTTCATCCACCCATCACCCCATCCATAAATTGGGACCAACGTCAAAAGAATGATTTGAATCGAAGCATGAAGAATGCCATCAAAGAAAAAGAAGCTAAGAAGAATGAAGGAAAAATCAAATACAAGTCAATACCAAAGAATACAAATAAGTAATATCCCTATCAAACTCCATTAGTCAAAGAAACAATGGTGCAAAATCAAAAAGGGAAAAGTATCCATCAAAAATGTCCACAAAGGAAAAAGCATGCTTCTCAAGCGACATACAAAGGGTATCAAGTAGTTGGTCGTAATTCCATGCACACTTCTGTATCCACCCATCATTGCTCATCTTCCCAAGTTTGGAGAGTCAAAGGTTTCAAACTATCAACCAATCCATATTTTATTCCTAAACACAAACCATCCACTCCTCCACACATGATATCCAATTCTCACATTGACCATGTGTTGGCAATGACCTTTCATCATGAGGATTCAGAAGGCACTCTATCATGATGTGTGCACAAATATAAAGTTAACTCCAGTATCAACAAAGTAGATCAGGAATCTCAAAAGTTGCATTCAAGTGCATGTATCTTGGAAAAGCAACTTCTTCAAGCAGGATATCGATGGCACATTATGATAGAAGCATCTACATCAACAGAACCAAGTGGTTCAATATGAGCTTAAAATATTTCATGGAAAAATACAAAAAAGTCAAAAATGTAAAAAATCCAAAAACAAATCAAAAAGGATTGAAAACAGTAAAGAAAAAAATCGTCCTCTAGTGAAAACCACTTTGGTGGTGCTTTGGACAAGTACCATGATGAAAACCTGGCAAACAGGTGTCATGTGTAGAATCGAGTATCTACGTGCGCCATTCAAGAGAAATTATCTTATCACATCCATAAAAAAGCCAACATTCCATCCATATCATTTGTTCATCCACGAACCATTTATCTAATCCATTTTCATCCATACTCGAAGGTATCTTAATCTTGATGAAATTTTGGTGCACACTTTACACTTGCTTATGGTAGTCATCTTGACATGGGTCATTTTCATTGATCCTATCCAATCCAGCATTATCTGAGCCATGAAGCACTATCCAAATGTGCATCAACCACTTGAACACCTTATCTTATCACAAAATGATCCATACCTATCTATTCGTCCATCTGTCTATCCAAGAATCTACCCATGGCCTTTCAAACATTGCTAGACACTAGGGGCAGATATTTACATCTTGCTTCAAGAATAAATCGTGATATATATCCTCCAACTTATGTGGTGATTCGAAAATTTCCAAACATGAAATCAAATTGGTCAATAATTTGTGAGCCAAAATCCAAATCACTATCCCATGGCATATTTTGACAAAAAGATGTTCCTTATCAAGCTTTATCTTTCGTCAAACATCAATCCAAGATAATCAATATCAGTTGCATCTAATGTGTACTTCAGCATCACATCAAATCATTCAAACAAATTTTGTTCCAAGCCAAGCTTCCGAATCTTGATCAATCGAATCCAATCAATTATCACTTTGTTTGACTTAACACACTTAGTCAAACTACCCTCTTGTGCATGAGTTTATTCTAGGATAACACAACTTCCTAGAGTTCACAAGTGCATTATCATCTTATTTGACTTAACACACTTAGTCAAATTATCCAGTCCATCATCAACTTGTTTGAATTTACACACTTAGTCAAACTACCCTCTTGTGTATGAGTTTACTCTAGGATAACACAACTTCCTGGAGTTTACAAGTGTCTTATCACTTTTGTTTGAATTAACACACTTAGTCAAACTATCAATCCATCAATCTCATCGATCAACATTAAGCTTGGTTTTCAACAAAATCTCAAAACAAAGCACTGATATCATCACATCCAAATCCAAAAACATCCAAATCACTCAAAAACCAAAAACATCTCAAAAAAAACTGAAAAATCAAAATTAGAGTCATCGATCAAACTACGTCGTCTCTGAGCTTGAACAAAGGCAAGGTTGATCTTTGATCATCCCCCGAGACATTTTGGGTCAGTCCTTTAGGCATCTGTCACAATGGCAATCCGTTTGCCCATTTATTTCACACCCTAGGTCAGTTCTTTAGGCATTTGTCACAATGGCAATCTGCTTGCCCATCTATTTCACATTTTAGGTCATTCCTTTAGGCATCCATCGCAACGACAATCTATTTGCACATCTATCTTATGATTGATTTAGGTTTATCATCTGAACTATGTCATCTCTGAGCTAGAACATAGGCAAGGCCATCCTTGATCGGCCCCCGAGACACAAAATCCAAAAACATTTGTAAAACATCTCAAAAATACCAAAAACAGCCACAAAATATGTGAAAAATCCAAAATGGTGCTGTCATCTCATCTCGCTTTCACTCAAGATTATCATCTCACAATAAAATCAATCATCATCTTCATCCTTTGGTGAAGCAATCAAAAGCAAGTATAGCAGGTTCCAAAGTGAACACCCTAATCATCAGAGTCTTAAGTCTAAGTCAGTAAGGAAGAAAGTTGATCAACTCAGAGTATCAATAGCTTATCACCCAATTAGTCTTACCAAAACCCTTATCACAACATGTCCTACGATGTATCCTTCCCATGATGGACATAAGCATCAGGTATCTTACAGTAGTTTAGCCTTGGCAAGCGGTACGAAGAACAATAGCTTGTTTGTTTACTTTATCTTGGTCTTTTTGACTTATCTTATTTTGTGCTCATTCCAAGGACCTCTTGATGATACCTAAACAAAATAGGTTTAGAGAGAAAGGAATGGGGCAACGATCATTATCTTTTTTATCTATTGTGCTTGTTGGATGTTCTTGTAAAATAGCTCGATGAATACTTGCTTTGTTAGGTCCGTCCTAGCAAGGTTTTTTTATGTCAAGTGTAAACAAAAATACTCCCATCTGATTGATGAGTCAAAGTCCATCACACTAGGTATAACACCATCCTGGTCCTTTATACCTTGATGCATCATACCTACGTGTGTTATCAAACATAATGTAATTGGCCCTTTGAAAATCCCAACTCTTGGTAAGAAAATCATTATCATCATCATCATCATTCATAATGTAGGCTTATTGGATCCTCCTTCCATCCATCTTATTCTCCTTATTCTTCTATTTTTACTAACATTTCTATCTAAATTAGGTGTGAGATATCAAAATAACATGAGGCTACCCATGGCCGATGACTGTCTACACATCATCAAAATTGTCTACATCAAAGAATTATATTTCGTCCTCTGATCAATAAAACCACTCCTCTCGTAGTTTATCATGATCTCGATTGAAAAATCAAACATTTCCACTTGATCTCTCGAGGGGGTAGTATACCGGCATAATCCTTCTAGTGAGGCGACAATGGGGCATTCAGAAAATCAATTTTTTTGAATTTTTATCACAACAGTTTATTCTTTGAACCAATGCAACAAGTACATTGCTTCAAAGAGGGGCAAAATGTAGACATAGAAAATGTACAAATCTATTTGGTACACTTGATCCTAACTACTAACGATATTTCTTCCTGAATCACACTCTCAGCTTATCATCACCTTCTGTCTCTTAATTAAATAAATCATTATTTATTTGATTAAGTCTTTCTTCTCTGTTGATTAAATTAATCAGTTTAATTTAATTAGCCTTATATCTCCATTTATTTAAATAATTCATTTTATTTAAATCAAGTCTCTAAAGTCTTCTTATTAAATTGAATAAATTAAACCTTATTTAATTTAATCTAATATTATCCCCTTTAGTTAAATAAATCAAATCATTTATTTAATTAATCATTTTCCTCTCATTTTGATTTAAATAAACTCATAAATCTAAGTCAAAATGGTCAACTCACCTAATCTCTCATTAAATTGATCAAATTTTAATTAATTTAATCTCAATCATTAAAATCATCTAAATAATGCAACTTGCACAATAAATCAATTAATTTGATTTATTTAATTTCCTATTTTCTCTCAACATGGCATAAAAGGGGAATGTTCCCTCAAATTTGAATTCAAATTCAAGTGGTTTGGTCCTTCCAACAAGGCGTTTAATGCCTCTTACATGTCCTTAGCCTTGAGCCAAGTGAAATTAACTCAATTCTTTTCTCCCTCCAACATGTCACATTCAAATTTCAAATTTGAATCCAATAGCATTTATCATGCACATTGACCAAAATGTGCTCATTCCTCCTCCAATCACATGTGGACAAGTGGCCTTTTCTCATTGGTTGGTCTTTTGTCCCATGTTCCTCAAATCTTTCTCATTCTTCCAGTTTGAAATCCATAAATGAGAGACTTGTCCTCTCATTCTATCATCCACAATTTGAGTAAACTTATTATACTTAATTTCATCTCCAAGCATAACCATCTTTATCTTTTTTTATCAAGTTCTTAGCTAGGTTATGTAGGAATTCAAACAAGATTCTGGAACTCCATTTCAACATCAGATTTAGCTTTACAATGTGCAATGAACCTTGCCTAAGGTTACTTATTAAAAAAAAAAAGAAAAAGGGCAAGGAAGAGAGAAAGTTCTTGGATCTGAAACTATGAATGAGCAATGATCATGGAAGCTGCTACAGTAGAAAAACTCCTTAAACTAGGTTTTGCTTGGCCAAGAGGATCCTACAGTTACACAAAACCAGTGCAATCTCCTAAGGACTACAGATTTTCAGTTTGCATACACACATCATGAACATGCAAATGAACTAAGTTGCAGCAATCAAATAAAGAAGCTAAGGCTAACTTTGCACAGTAGCTTGCCATCAACAAGTGCCAAAAGTATGGGCTGAAAATTCTCAAATACTGTAACAAAAATCACCATTACCACTTCCATTCAAGAAACTATAACTAAAACTAACTTTGAAGGTAGAACCATGCACACATAAGGAGAAAACTCAAAAGTAACACCGATAGATCATGCAATGCTGCTTTCTATTGCTGAAGAATATTTTTACAACTCTCCAACACTTACAAATGAGGAGGAGACCCCTATTTATAGTTTTCCAAAGCCCAAATGAATGGCCAGGATTGATTTACATTGTGTGGCTCAGATTCAATTACATTAGGGTTTCACCTACCCCACAATATTCAACAATTTAAAAAAAAACATCTTTGTCTTTCCCCTATTATGTATTGTAGTGGCTAGCCACTATAGCAGTTTTGTCTTCTAGCTGGTTTCCCTTTTACTATAGCTGAAACTACTTGAAATTTGCCTTCTTCCCAATGGAATTTCAGCATTCCTCATTGGATCAAATGGTTCTATCGACGGACCCATGGTAGGCTTCTTGAAACCAGAAATGAGAGGTCGAAATGTTGTTCTGAAAATGTTGTATGAAAATGGTCGATAGAGCATGGAACTCCAGATGGTATCTCTTAGATACAAATTTGGAATTTGAAAGGTCAGGGGAGGATAAGACCCCATTTTAGCATCTGGGTCAAAGTCCGTTTCTGATTTGGAGGTGCGCTTGTACCTTCCGGAAACATGAGACTGGAATGCTGTTTCAAAACGGTCGATAGAGCACGAAACTCTGGATGGTACTTCCCGGCTACAAATTTGGAATTTGAAAGGTTAGGGGAGGATAAGTCCCCATTTTAGCATCTGGGTCGAAGTCCATTTCTGATTTGGAGGTGTGCTTGTACGTTCTGGAAACACGAGGCCAGAATGTCGCTGTAGAAATGTTGTTTCAAAATGGTCGACAGAGCATGTAACTACGGATGGTACTTCCTGGCTGCAAATTTGGAATTTGAAAGGTTAGAGGAAGACAAGACCCCATTTTAGCATCTGGGTCAAAGTCTGTTTCTAATTTGGAGGTGCGCTTGTACATTCCAAAAACATGAGACCGGAATGTCGCTATGGAAATGCTGTTTCAAAACGACCGACAGAGTACAGAACTCCAGATGGTACTTCCCGGCTACAAATTTGGAATTTAAAAGGTCAGGGGAGGATAAGACCTCATTTTAGCATCTGGGTCGAAGTCTATTTCTGATTTGGATGTGCACTTGTACGTTCTAGAAATATGAGGTCAGAATGTCGCTGTAGGAATGTTGTTTCAAAATGGTCGACAAAGCACAGAACTCTGGATGGTACTTCCCGGATGCAAATTTGGAATTTAAAAGGTTAGGGGAGGATAAAACCTAATTTTAGCAGTTGGGTCAAGGTCCATTTTTGATTTGGAGGTGCGCTTGTACGTTCCAGAAACATAAGGTCAAAATGCCGCTGTAGGAATGTTGTTTCAAAACGTCCGACATAGCACGGAACTCTGGATGGTACTTCCCGACTTCAAATTTGGAATTTGAAAGGTGAAGGGAGGATAAGACCCCATTTTAGCATCTGGGTCGAAGTCCGTTTCTGATTTAGAGGTGCGCTTGTACATTATGGAAACATGAGGCCATAATGCCGATGTAGAAATGTTGTTTCAAAACGACCGACAGAGCGAGAAACTCCGGATGGTACTTCTCGGCTAGAAAATTGGAATTTGAAAGGTCAGGGGAGGATAAGACCCCATTTTATCATTTGGTTTGAAGTCCATTTCTGATTTGGAGGTGCGCTTGTACGTTCCGGAAACATGAGGCCGGAATGCCGCTGTAGGAATGCTACTACATAAATATAGTTTTGGAATTTGAAAAACTTCCTGAAACTTAATGAAACTTTGTCAGTTCACTTAGGCACCACAAAAACATCCAAAATCCATAGGATATCTATCCCCAAAGTCAAAGAATGAAGGAAAAAGCGAATCGAGCGAGCGGGGGGGTGAAGCCCGAAAAAACCCAAGACTTAGCCATTTTTATTTTAGGGGAAAACTATGGTCAGCCAAAAATGAGAATTGGAAGGGCACGTTGACCAACTAGGACACCAAAATGAGGGGCACACAAAATGAGATGGGAGCAAAGAAGCCCACCAGGAGCAAAAAAATAGGGTCCTTGCCAATAATGGGGTGTGTGCGCAAAATATGCACAACAAATGGCAACTTGCTGGGGGAAATGCTCTAGAGAATTTCGATGACAAATTGGAATCACAAACCTAGAATATCTAGTTTCCACCTTCATGCTAGGAAAAACAAGCCAAACACTCAATCAAAGGATCAAAACCACTAGTTAACCCAACCTTGAGTATGCTAAAAATCCAAGTGTGTACAATTGCGTTAATTCTCATCCTTCAGTTGTTGCGAGAATCCAAGCTCCATCAACTTAAGATACGTAGTTTATTCTAACTCCAAAAGCATCCGGGGCATTGCCTCACTGCCAATCAGGCATCCATAGCCCCGATGAGGTTGTCGCTATGATTCTCCCAAACATTTCTCTACTGTCGGTCAGGCATCCATAGCCCTAGTAGAGTTATTCATATACCCCTGAAAATTTTAACTTCTCTTCTTTTGATTTTCAATATTTTTCTTTCTTTCTTTGTTTCTTTTCTCTTTTAGTTCTTTTATTTCAACCTGCGAGCAATGAAGCTCGCACTCAAGGCTAAGAATCACAGTGGCGCTGGAGCAAAATTTTAGATTTTTCACTTAACTAGACTTTGCAAAGGACCTACAGTGACCGTCAGATCCTTAAAATTTGTGAGAGATATAAGATTCTAGAATACTTCAGAATCAAACTGACCAATGACTTATCCACTTTGAATCAAACATCTAGATCACTTGATACTAATAGAAGATCCTCACCATCCACTTTGAAAACTTGATTAGAGTTTGACAAAGAAATACATAGAAAAACCCCAGGCAATAAGAATGATTGTTGTGCACAGAGATGTCCCAAGCCAAAAGCATATGGACCCCGAGCAAAGTAGTAGCAAAGCGAGAGCAAACAAAAGCAAATGAAAAGAAAACACCAAAACCAACCAAAGCGGGACAACGAAAGAAAACAACAAAGAAACAGAAAAGAAACTACTATAAAGAAAGAAACCTACAACAAACAAACTAACCTAAGGAAAGCAGGAAAGCGGATTATTTACAGGAAACCTACACTACTCAAAAACAAGCTATGTACAAAGATATTTACAAAGAACTACGTTTGGGTAAAGTGAGCTGATACTCATGCTCATTGGATTTTGCAACATGTGCACAAGAAAATGGACAGTTGTTATAGTTCTCAACCATGCAAATTTATCCTTATGTTTAGAGAAAATAAATTCAATATTGCAGCATTCAAATTCAGTCACCTGGCTAAGGAAAATCATTAATTGAGAAGGCTCGCTAAACCCATGGTCAATCCATAAACACGTTCATTTTTCCTCATTTCCATAATTAAAATGATAGGTGCAACTATGAAAATTAACAGGAGAAAGGAAGGATAGAACCTAGGTGTTGTCACATGGAGGTGGCAACATTCAACAATCAAGAGTGAGCACCGCATCGTTAGTCTTTGCATCAGCAACCTCGGGTGGGTACGATGGAAGGAGCAATAGTTTAGGCATCAAGTCTACATAAGGTAGGGAGAATGGGGCAGAAAACACTTCCTCCACATCTTGTGTAGGATCAACAATCCCACTTGGCAGTTCTTCAAAAATAAGTACTTCTCCACATTGATCATCCGTAAACTTGGGATCCACTTGATTGTTGTCTTGAAAAGGTAGCACGCTGTCCCATCTCCTTTCCCAAGTGTCGAACCTCTCTTCATGATGCTTAATATCATGGGATGATGACATGTATGAATCTGTCGTATTGCAGCCATTTGAATATGAAGGAGGATCAACAACGATCACGTTAGAAGGACTCCAAGTTGCATCTTGTAGTTGACTGGGTGCTTCATCTTTGTTGGTAGCTATCTCAGCACCCCTGCCTTTGTCTTCTTCTCTTTTCTATTCTTGCAACTCATTATGGCATTCACTCATTTCCCCTTGCTCACTATCGCTATAAACAAAGAAGGAACCCCTCTCCCAATCCAGAAACTCTAGTGCATCACCATTCGGAGGCTCAAGTAGTATGCCCTCATCACTACCATCTTCTAGGATGTGTTTTTCCTCGGTATGAGCATACCTCTGTAGTACAACTCCCAATGGAAAGAAGTCATCAATTGATGGTACCTCATCAAGGGGGCCAAAATTTACTATGTGATTTTCCCCCAAAGACTCACCATAAATCCCATCGTCCATGGTACTCAAATGCTCTTGAAGAGGAAAAAATTCTTGATGACTGGTGGACAACATTCCTATTTGATCTACTACATCACTTGAAAGCTCAAGACTATATTGTTGTCCTTCTTCTATTGTTGTCCCAAGGTTGTCTTGAGGACTGCCTTCAGTTGAGTTGTTACTTGGCTTGGGCTCTTGATCTTCACATTCCATCTAGGAAGCAAGTAGAGGATGTGGTGTACTCGGCTGCCTCAATTGTTCTTTGACTTGCTTCATAGCTTCCTGGCACAGTCTACACATGAACTTAGAGTGGGATGAATCATGGAGCCTGCACCAATTTGGTAGTAGTAGCACTTCCAAATCCACTTGGTATTTTAGCTCTGACCAATCCTTTGCTAATCTAGAGATGAGCTGGTCATATCTTTCTACTACTGGGTCCTCATCCTCACTTTCTGCTATCCCAAAGCTGTCAACCTCTTCCTCTTGCTAATTTTCAGCATCTTCATTGGCTGCCCCAGCATACACTGCTACAAAATTGATTGAATCATCCTCATCTGCCAATGGCTCCTCCTCTTGAGTGGAGGACTCCCCCTTACTAGTGAAGGAGAGGCTTCCAACTCCATTCTTAGTGAACCTTCACCGAAGCTTTTTTTTGTCCCCAGAAAATCAACTTCTTCCCTTTCATTTTCAGCTTCAATGTTTACTTTCCCAACATCTATTTCTATGGAGCTTCTTGGTCTATCTGCAATGTGTTGTCCTCCAAATGCTGATAGCTTTTCTGCCTCATGGGATGACTCATTCTCCTTGCCATTTGGCTGCTCCAACCTACTCAAATTGCCTTTGACTTGGGTGATGATGTCTGCACATGACAAACAAGTAAATTCTGAATGTGGTGCATTGTGAAATGTGCACCAGCTTAACATTAGTGCTTCCTCCAATCTCGGTCCGTCTTTGTTGCCCAAACATTCTTGGATCAGCTCTTCAAATGCCTTGGCTGCCATGGTTGTCAATTCTTCTTCTGGATCTACAAGAGCTAAAGGTTGATATATTTCCCAAAAGGGAATCTCTCCTTGCAAGACTCTTTCAATCCTGCTCAAGTAGGTTAGACACTCCAGTTCATTATGCTTGCAAGTGCAATGGATCTTACACTTATCTACCAATGCAAATTGCTGCAATGGTCTCTTCAATATCCTATTTAAATTTGCATGTAGCTGAGCGATGCTAATTTGCATGTGCTGCTCCATTTCACCTCAGCTTCTTTTTGCCTTCAAAATTTTTTGATTTTATGTTTCAACATTAAAAGAGATCTCTCTATCTTAGATTTCTTCTTTGAAAGTGCTCTTATCGATTTACAATTTTCAGCTTTGTAGCCTCAACATGTTATGCCCTCCTTCTAGCGCCAGTTCTGTTGATGGTGTTTTTATGCACTTCTCAAAACAGGTAATGCATAGGTGCATCACCTCTCTTGAAAGACAATCTTCCACAATCAGATTGCAGAACACTATCCCAAGGTCTTTTAGATGTCAGGTCTTGATAGTGCTTGGAATATCTCAGTTGATTTATGTGATTTGCTGGAATCACAAGGTGGATGTACGGATGAGTTACAAAGCGGGGAAGTTGGCTCTGCAAATGGAGTTCTTAAGATGGGAAAGTTGCTGAGTGTTTGCAATAGGTTCAAACAGCACTCTGGAACTCCATTTCAATGTCAGATTTAGCTTTACAATGTGCAATGAACCTTGCCTAAGGTTACTTATTAAAAAAAATGAAAAAAGGCAGGGAAGAGAGAAGGTTCCTAGATCTGAAAATACGAATAAACAGTGATCATGGAGGCTGCTACAATAGACAAACTCCCTAAACTGGGTTTTGTTTGGCCAAGAGGATCCTACAGTTACACAAAACCAGTGTAATCTTCTAAAAACTACAAATTTTTAGTTTGCACACATATCATGAACATGCAAATGAACTAAGTTGTAGCAGTCAAATAAAGAAGCCCAGGCTAACTTTGCACAACAATTTGTCATCAAGAAGTGCCAAAAGTATTGGTTGGAAATTCATCAAATACTGTAACAAAAATAACCATTACGACTTCCATTCAAGAAACTATAACTAAAACTAAAACTAACTTGGAAGTAGAACCATGCACACATAAGGAGCAAACTCAAAATTAACACCCATAGATCATGCAATACTACTTTCTATTGTTGTAGAATATTTTTACAACAGCTCTCCAACACTTACAAATGAGGGGTAGACCCCTATTTATAATTTTTCGAAGCCCAAATGAATGGCCAGGATTGATTTGCATTGTGTGGCTCAGATTCAATTACATTAGAGCTTCACCTACCCCATAATATTCAATAATTTAAAAAAAACATCTTTGTCTTTCCCCTATTCTGTCTTGTAGTGGCTAGCCACTATAGCAGTTTTGTCTTCTAGCTAATTTCCCTTTTACTGTAGCTAAAACTACCTGAAAGCTACCTTCTTCCTAATGGAATTTCAGCATTCTTCAATGGATCAAATGCTTCTGACAACAGACCAATGGTAGGCTTCTTGAAACCAGAAATGAGAGGTCGAAATATTGTTCTGGAAATGTTGTTCGAAAACAGCCGACAGAGAATGGAACTCTGGATGGTATCTCACGGCTGCAAATTTGGAATTTGAAAGGTCAAGGGAGGAAAAGACCCCATTCTAGCATCTGGGTCAAAGTCCATTTCTGATTTCGACATGCACTTGTATGTTCCGGAAACATGAGGCCGGAATGCCGCTGTAGGAATGCTGTTTTAAAATGGCCGACAAAGCACGAAACTCCGGATGGTACTTCCCGGCTGCAAATTTGGAATTTGAAAGGTCAAAGGAGGACAAGACCTCATTTTAGCATCTAGGTTGAAGTTCATTTGTGATTTGGAGGTGCGCTTGTATGTTCTGGAAACACGAGGTCAGAATGCCGCTATAGGAATGCTGTTTCAAAACGACCGACAAAGCATGGAACTCCGGATGGTACTTCTCAGCTGCAAATTTGGAATTTGAAAGGTCAGAGGAGGATAAGACCCCATTTTTGCATCTGGGTTGAAGTCCATTTCTGATTTGGAGGTGCGCTTTTACATTCTAAAAACATGAGATCGGAATGCCGTTGTAGGAATGTTGTTTCAAAACGGTCGACAGAGCACGGAACTCCTGATGGTACTTACTAGCTGTAAATTTGGAATTTGAAAGGTCAAGGGAGGATAAGACCCTATTTTAGCATCTGGGTCAAAGTTTGTTTCTGATTTGGAGGCGCGCTTGTACATTCTGAAAATAAGAAGTCGAAATACCACTATAGGAATGTTGTTTCAAAATGGTCGATAGAGCACGGAACTCCAGATGGTACTTCCCAGCTGCAAATTTGGAATTTGAAAGGTTAGGGGAGGATAAGACCCCATTTTAGCATCTGGGTCGAAGTCCGTTTCGGATTTGGAGGTGCACTTGTACGTTCCGGAAACATGAGGTCGGAATGCCGCTGTAGGAATGTTGTTTCAAAACGGTCAACAGAGCACGAAACTCCGGATGGTACTTCCTAGCTGCAAATTTGAAATTTGAAAGGTCAGGGGAGGAGAAAACCCCATTTTAGCATCTGGGTCAAAGTCCGTTTCTGATTTGGAGGTGCGCTTGTATGTTCCGGAAACATGAGGTCGGAATGCCGCTGTAGGAATGTTGTTTCAAAATGGTCGACAAAGCATGGAACTCCGACTGGTACTTCCTGGCTGAAAATTTGGAATTTGAAAGGTCAAGGGAGGATAAGACCCCATTTTAGCATCTAGGTCAAAGTCCGTTTCTGATTTGGAGGTGCGCTTGTATGTTCTGGAGACATGAGGCCGGAATACCGTTGTAGGAATATTGTTTCAAAATGGTCGATAGAGCGAGAAACTCCAGATGGTACTTCCCAGCTGGAAATTTGGAATTTGAAAGGTTAGGGGAGGATAAGATCCCATTTTAGCATCTGGGTCGAAGTCCTTTTCTAATTTGGAGGTGCGCTTGTACGTTCCGAAAATATGAGGCCGGAATGCCGCTGTAGGAATGCTGCTATAGAAATATAGTTTTGGAATTTGAAAAACTTCCTGAAACTTAATGAAACATTGTTAGTTCACTTAGGCACCACAAAAATATCCAAAATCTATAGGATATCTATCCCCAAAGTCAAAGAATGAAGGAAAAAGCGAATCGAGCGAGCAAGGGGGTGAAGCCCGAAAAACCCAAGACTTAGCCATTTTTATTTTAGGGGAAAAATATGGTCAACCAAAAATGAGACTTGGAAGGGCACGTTGACCAACTGGGACACCAAAATGAGGGGCACACAAAATGAGATGAGAGCGAAGAAGCCCTTAGGAGTGAAAAAATACGGTCCTTGCCAACGGTGGGGCATGTGTGCAAAATATGCACAACACAAAGGAGTTGGGAAAGGGCTAATTTCGACATATCAATTGGCACCAACTCCCCCATGGGATCAATATTTTTCTCTACTTAAATAGATTTGATTTAGTTTCTTGTATTATTCTTCATTTCATTTCTATTATTGAGCATTGTTAATGGATTTCATGGGGAATCCCTCTTTTATCTTGCATATGAACCTAACTATGTGTTTGTTTCTTGTAGTTGTGCCGGTATAGGATTGGGGTTCATAGGTCCACATGACACAGGATGACAATTTTCCCCCAGTCGAGAATTAGATATATAGGATGGGGTGGGGAGATGGAATGGACTTGATGTCAATCATTCCCAATAATGGATAAGACAACCATTTATTATGAGTGAAAATGAAAAGTCTAATTGGAATGATGGTAGATGAAGGAGTGAAGTTGACTACACATGGTGCCTGTTTGCCAAGTTCTCACCATGCTACTTATTTATAGTGCCACCAAAGTGGTTTTCACTATTGGACGGATTATTTCTCTTTAATATTTTATTGATTTTTTAATTCTGTTTGGTGTTACAAAGATGCCTGTTTGCCAGGTTTTCCTCAAGGTAACCATTTTTTATTTTTATTTTTCCATTTTTTTGTATTTTTCTTTTTAAGACAAAGACTCTCAGAAGCTATGCATAAAACCTCTTTAGATGAAGGTTGTTGATTGGTAAAAAAGTGATTCTCCTTTAGGGGTAGAGATTTGATATGCTCCTGATCCAAAATCTTTTGTGACAATATAGGGTCCTAACCAGTTAGGTTCAAACTTACCTCATTTTTCTCATTCAGCTTGATTCTTAGGATTCTCCATTAAGACCAGGTCACCAATGTCAAAGTGTTGATTTAGAACTTTCCTATTATAGCTACGACGAAGATTATTTTGATATGCTTGCAAATGGTCTAGTGCCTTCTGTCTTCATTCATCCAGTAATTCTAACTCCTTTAATCTAGATACATGGTATTCTTCATCATCAATATGATCTTTCAAGGATACCCTCAAGGAAGGAATTTCAACCTCAATAGGTAAGATAGCTTTAGATCCGAATACTATGGAGTATGGAGTGGCACCAGTGGGAGTATGGATGCTTTTACGGTAATCCCATAAGGCAGGATTAAGCTATAGGTGTCAGTCATAGCCAGCATCATTGACAGTCTTTTTTAGGATTCTGATAATGGTTTTATTAGATGCCTTGGCCTGGCCATTACCTTGTGGGTAACATGGAGTGGAAAAATGATGTTGGATGTGGAATTCTTCACATAGATGGTGGAATTCTTCACATAGATGGTGGAATTCTTGGTTTTTGAATGTACGGCCATTGTCTGTGATAATGGATTGAGGTACACCATACCGACAAATGATATAGTTTAGGATAAACTTGGATATTTGCGTGTCGATGATGTAGGTCATTGTAATAGCTTCAATCCATTTGGTGAAGTATTCGGTGGCGGTTATGATGAATTTATGGTAGTTGGATGATGGAGGGTGTATATTACCTATGAGGTCAAGTCCCCATTGGGAAAAGGGACATGGTGAAGTAATTGAACAAAGCTCTTGTGTTGGTGCTCATATCAAATCTTTGAGTATCTGACACTGTCGATATTTCTTGACAAAGATATATGAGTCATTTTCCATTGTAGGCCAATAATAACCTAATCTCATAATCTTATGGGCTAAAGTAGGACCGCTATAATGGGATCCACATATACCGTCGTGTACTACTCACAAGGTTTCTTGTGCTTCTTCATTATCGAAACATCTCATTAGGGTGTTATATAAGGTATGTCTATACAAGGTATCTTTGATGATGGTGTATTTAGCTAACTTAGGGATAAAGGTTCTACGTTGGTTTTTTGATAGGTCTAAAGGTAAGGTTTGGGCATTTAGATAGTCGTATATGTCCTTGTACCAAGGGGAAGTAAGACCAACAATCGTACATACCATCATAGAATCGGGGACATCATAGGCAGGGACCGACAGTTGTTCGACCAAAAACTCAAACTTAGGCACGTTCCTCGGAATATCCAATAAGGAACCCATGGTTGCTATAGCATCTGCTGCCCTGTTTTGAATACGTGGTATTTGGTGAAAGGTGATGTCATAAAAGTACTACTTGAAACTATTGGCCATGTGCTTGTAGGGGGAAAGTTTCTCATCTTTAGTTTCATAATCATCATTTACTTGTTGGACTACTAGCTGAGAATCCCCATAAACATGTAGACTCTTAATCTTCCATTGGGCTACCATTCTTAGTCCTATCACTAAGGCTTCATACTCTACTATGTTGTTGGTGTAAGGGAAAGAAATTCTGAATGATTTAAGAATAGTATCACCTTGAGATCTAACAAATAGTATACCTGCTCCTGAACCACGATTAGTATGTGACCCATCAAATTATAATTTCCATTTGGTTCTAGTGTCAACTTTGAAGATAAATTCATTAGGAAAATCAACCACTAAAGGATGGTTTTCCTTCATGGGTGAATCCACTAATTGATCTTCAATTACTTGTCCTTTTATAGCTTTTCTCTCCACATATTGGATGTCATATTTACTAAGTATCATCACCCATTTAGCCAATCAGCCTATTAATGCTACTTTACTTAGGAGATATTTGAGGGGATCAATGTTTGCAACCAACATAGTTTGGCGGTTTAGCATATAGTGCCAACGTTTTTGAGTAGCAAGGAATACCACAAGACAGGCACGTTCTATGTTACTATAATTTAGTTCATATCCCACCAAGGTATGACTGATCTAGTACACTGCCCTTTCATGATCTTGATCTTCATTTTGTGCAAGAAGGGATCCTAATGCTGACTGAGTTGCTGAAATGTATACTATCAAAGTTCTTCCATTAGTAGGTGGCATTAACACAGGTGGAGTGAGCAGATAATCCTTTATTTTCTGGAAAGCTTCCTAAAATTTAGGTGTCCATACAAATGGTACTCCTTTCTTGAGAAAATATTGGAATGGATGTATTTTATCTACAAGTTGTACAATGAAGTGTCTGATAGACTGTAATCTTCCCTATAGTGTTCTTAGTTGACCAATGTTGACTGGGGGAGGTATTTCTATAATAGATTTTACCTTCTCTAGATCTACTTCAATGCCTCTTCTAGAAATGATATATCCTAGAATTTTCCGTGATTTCACTTCAAAGACACATTTCTTTGGATTTAGTCTGACGTTGTAATTTTCTAGCCTCTGGAATATCTTGTCTAATACTTTCAAATGATCATCCTGGTTACTAATTTAGCTATAATATCATCGACATAATCTTCCATGAGAGTATGGACAAGGTCATGAAAAATAGTCATCATTGCACATTGATACATAGCTCCTGCATTCTTAAGCCCAAAAGTCATAAGAGTCTAGCAGTATGTTCCCCATGGACATGTGAAAGTTGTCTTGTGTTGGTCTTCAGCTAGGATTTTGATTTGTTTATACCCAAAGAAACCATCCATGAGGGATAACATCTCGTACCCTGCTGTAAGGTCCACTATCATGCCAATTTTCCGTAAAGGGAAGTCATCCTTAGGACATGCCTTGTTGATGTCTCTAAAGTCTGTACAAATGTGGATACCCCCAGTTGGTTTAGTCACTAGCACAAGATTTGAAATCCAGTCTACATAGTCTATGGATCTTATGAATACAACATCTAATAGTTTTGCTTTGACCAGTAAAGCAATTTTTGGATGCATATTCCTTAACTTTTGTTTGACGGGCTTAATACTTGGCTGTAATGGTAGATGGTGCAAAATTAGGTCTAGATCCAGCCTAGGCATGTCTGTATATGACCATGAAAATCTCATCTGTCTCTTTGTGAAGAAGCCTTGAAACTCAAGTTGTTCTGTCTTTGTCAAAGATGCCGCAAAATATATTACCCGAGGGTTTTCTTCTATATTTATGTTGACTTCAACAGACTCTTCTACTAACATTGGTGACCTTTCCTGAGCAACTGGGAGAATTTTTAAACCTCCATCCTTGGGTGCCTCAAAGAGGTTTTTCCCTCGGATACGTCCTTTATTTTTACTATTTCTTCATCCAAAGGCGCCTTTCGGTTTTCACCTAAGGACTTGTCATTTTTCTCATTTTCATCATTTTTCTTTTTATTTTCACTTTTGTGACTAGAGGTGTAAACAGACTCCCCAAAATATGTTTTTTCAATCCAAGTCTATGGTAAAGCCAGCCTTATGATCCCCTCTAGGTATGCCTTCTCGAAGTCCCATGAACTCAGCTATTGCTTCATCATTCTTGAATATGTCTAAGATTGGTGTACCTTGTTGATCCCAGTTGATAAGTTGGGGATATATGAGAGGCATGTCATCATTGGATTTATCAAATGTGGAAGCTGAGAAAGTGAATATAGAGTGGTTGACATGGTCACAGAATTTTTTGACTAAATCCTTGTTCTTTTTCCTATGGGTAGGTAAACTTTAATGTGGGACTGTTGTAATGACTAGGTCATTAGAAGATAGTTCGTCAGGTGCCCAAGATGCATGATCAAGGGTTTCCCAATAATAATGCTTAAGCCATTCTTCTTTGGTCAAGGGTTTTTTATTACGAGGGCTAGATTGATTTGGTATGGGTTTTATCATTTTGTCCAATTCTCCAAATAGATTATCTAGGTTCATTGTGCTAGTAGAGGAAAGGGAATCCCATTCATAGTCACTTGAGTCAAGGGATTCATCCTAAACTAGGGAAAGTGGTTCGTGAGATATCTCGATGTCTTCATAAGCACTTACTTCCTCTTGAAATGGTGACAAAGTACTAGGAAAGCCAATTCTAAGCAGTTGAAAACCTAGCCCTAGGCCTTTCGGTCATGGTGAGACAATGATTGGTTAAGTCCTTCCATTTTGATGTAGTCCTAACCCACTATGTTCATCATAGCCTTTTCTTTGCATTATCTTAAATCCTTTTCCATATTAATCCTTAGCTATTTGAATAGACAGTGAGGGGTATTCATTGTCTTCTTGGTACAACCAGGAGGTAATATCACCTTAGTCCACAATTTCTTCACTTAACTCTCCTCATTTGGTTAATGTCATTGTAGGGGGAACATGAAATGTGACTACAGATTGTTTTCTATTTGCCATGGGTAAACCATATGCCTTAGGTGGAACAAGCTGATTGACACAATAGGATGCCTTCATGTGATATTCTCCATAGCCCTTGTCTTGGATCTCAACCTTAGGAGTGGATGATGGTGGTTTTAATGAAATGGACTTGATAAGATGTGATGGATCAATGTATAGGGATAAAGTGGATGATGAAGCCTCTTGATTAATGAGAACCTATCATTGTAGAATTTCCCTTAGGCTTGTACAATATTGAAAAATATTTGGATCACCATCAATCATGATCTTGGTGTCATTATACGAGAGTTTAAGACATTGGTGATATGTGGAAGGTACGAATTTCATTGCATGTATCCAAGGTCTACCTAACAATAGGTTATATGGAAGGGTGAGATCCAGGACTTGGAAGCTGGTGTTCATAACTGCCAGGCCAATTTTGATAGCAAGTGTGACAACTCGTTTGGATGATCTTTCCTTATCATCGTAAGCCTTGATGACTATACTCTTAGAGGTGTCTATGCATGCTTCTGAGAATCCTAATGCCTTAACCAATTTTAGGGTACAAAGGTTCAAATCTGCTCCTCTGTCTACCAAGACTCATCTGAATTTGGTTTGATGGACTAGGACTTCAAGATGTAATGGGTCATTATGATTGGTCTATTTTGTTGAATAATCCTGTTGAGAAAATGTGGCATGATGGAAGCTGGTTAAGTATCCTACCATTTCTTTGAAATGGTTGAAATCTAAGTTGGTAGGGACATTTGTGCTCTGTAAGGATTTGTTGAGAATGGCTTGATGATCTGGTGATAAAGTCAACAGTTCCAAGATGGATATCTGTGTTGGGGTCTTGCTCAGTTGATCAAGCAGATTTTACTTAGACTTGGAAAACTATGTAGCTGGCTCAGAAGAAGGACCTGGAAGATTTATCTTAGTTCTACATGTATTTACAGCACATTTAGGATGCTTCCTAATGGTGATGGTATGGAAATTTTCATTTGCATCTCTAAGGTGGTTTATGATCGTACCTTTTCCATAGTCATACTTGGTATTTGTATAATTGGCCAATGTAGTATTCTTAGTTCCCAAACTAGAGGCCTTTCCTTTTGTGTGGTCATGTAATGGGTCTTTGAAGACCTTATGATCGTTGTTCTTGGTATATTTCTACCCATTGACCTCTATGGTTTCTTCTTCAACAAATTCTTGTATGATATTCTTCAGTTGTCGACATTGTTGTAGGTTATGTCCTTTTGTTTGATGATATTCACAATAGGTGTTATCATCCCACCATGAGGGTTTAAACTCTCCAGGGTCATACTCTCTTGGTTCCAATGGTTTGAGGAGATCATGTTTAATCAGCTCTTTGAAAAATTTTCTCGATTGGTTTCCCTAAAGGGGTAAATTCACATTTAGGAAATCTCCTTTGTGGTCATTGTTGTAGTGAGTTTTGGACAAAAAATTTTGTTTGATCTGGATTACTCGTCATGTCCAAATTGGGGTTGTAACCTCTAAGTGTGATGACTGGTCCCGTATGTATGGTCTTAGCATCAACAATTTCATCATTGGTAACATTTTTGTTTCTAGACCAGAACTTGTTTCTATCGTTGGGAGCATTTTGATGTTGAACCACTGGGTTTCTACCTAGTACTTTAATTTATCCTTTATGAATAAGGCCTTTTTCAAGGATGATGCCCTTTTGTACCAAGTCCAGGAATGAAGTACAACAATATAGCCTTAAGTCACCTCTCAGTTTTGGATTGATATTTTCAAGGAATATCATGACTTTTTGTTTTTCTGGTATTTCAACTGGACACCTACTAGCTAAACTTCTCCATCTTTGGAAGAAAGTGGTGAAATTTTCACCTTCTTCTTTTGTTGTGTGACACAAGGTAGCTATTGTTATTTCATTGTCTATGTTCAAGGAAATTTTTTTGCCAAACTTCTCAGCTAATTCACCCTAGGATCATATGCCATATGGTAATTTAGAGAACCATTCCAGTGCTATCCCGACAAGGGTTTGCAGAAATAGTCTCATCAAGTATGTGGGGTCATATGATATGTCCATGCATATTGTAGAGAATTCTCTAATGTGTTTTAAAGGATTCCTCCTCCCATTATACTTAGGAAAACTTGGTATAATGTATCTGTGTGGGAAGGGTGTCATGTATAGCTCTTTGTCAAAAGGACATGGACATAAATCTTGCACTGAGATAGTTCATTTGCCTGACATAGACATGTTGTCCATCTATTGTTGAAGAATTTGCATTTGATTTTGCAGAACATACAATTGTGTCAAGGATATGTTGTTTGTGTTGCTAGGATCAATGTAGGTGTTCTGAAATGCCATGTTCTATGATAAATTGTGATTCGGTGAGGGAATATATCCGATTTGAATGTTCTGATTCAGCATAAGGATATACCCAGTTAGAATGTTTTGATGTGGTATAGGAATATTTCCTGTCGGAATGTTCTGATTTGGTATAGGAATATTTCTTGTTGGAATGTACTGATTTGGTATAGGAACATTTCCTATTGGAATGTTCAGATTTGGTATAGTTGTGTTCATGCCAACTTTGGATCTTTTACCAGTAGTGTTTGTGCCAAAGGGGTTTGATGAAGTTTTTCCCGCAATAAATTGTAAACCTTATGTTATTTTGAACGAGGTTGTGTTTACAATTGACTATGTTTGAGTAGGTATGCCAGTTGGTATTGCTACAAAAAATTTGAGGAACAAAGACACTTTCTACTATTTGCATTGGTTGAGTAGATGATGTTTTCAAAGTGTAAATATCAAATCCTAGTGGTAGTGTGGCACTTTCTACTAGCAAATTTGCTAGATATCATTGGGGATCATTTTCCAAACACTCATCCATAATGGATGCAAACTCAGGATCTTGTACTGTGATGTTTATGTAGGACAAAGATAACCGACAAGGTGAATTTCCAAAACTAGATTGTTGAGCTGGAAAGACTCACTAATAGGATAATAGTGACTAGGTTCAATGATAATGACAAATCAGAGCATCAACATACCCAATGATGCAGAAAGTTGTTCTATTCTATGATATGAAACTTCCTATGGGGTGTCTAAATTTTTGCGACTTAGGATGACTATGACTAGGACATAAATGACACCTAAGAATGCAAGAGTTTTGAGCAATTTTTTTTTTTGTTTCTATCTAAGGTTAAACATAAGAAACAGAAGCAAAAAAGACAATTTTCTTTTCAAACTAAGTTTTCATTTTTTTGAAATTTTTGTTGACAGTCAATTGTGGTTCATGTTTTAGATGCGTTGCTATTTTGACAGATGCGTTTCAAGTTTCAGATGCGGTGAATTGACCAAAATAGGTTTCGAATGTTGACATGCAATTGTGACTTTCTAACATATGTGGTTTACTTTATGGCAGATGTGACTTGGAAATATGAACTCTGTGAAACTAAACTTGTTGACAAACACTTGCGGTTTTTAGTTTGACAGTTGCGGCTCGAAATATGACAATTGTGGCTCATAACCTAGACTCTGAAACTAAATTTGTTGACAGACACATGCGGTGTTTAATTGAATAGTTGCGACTCTCTAAGAAACATGTGGTTTGAAATATGACAGTTGTGACTAAGTTTACAGTTGCCATTTTTTGATGACAATGTTACGACTGACTCAGTTTAATCATCAAGTTTTTTGATGAATAAAGCAAAAAATAATCACAGAATACAAAGTGTTGTCAATTTGATGTGTTCAATATGTTAAAACTAGAAGACAATTACAACCTAGGATATGTTGGATAGTATTTACTAAGTTCTTACTTGGATAAATCCAGCTACGCATATTCAAGGTGGATGACTAGTAGCTTGACCCCACTAGCTCCCCTCCATGACACTCACTTATACGGGGCAGCCAAGCTAATGTACCCATGAAACTCACATGGCATACATCTCATCTCAACACATGAACCATAAGAATGTAAGACAGCTTTGTAGGTCCAACCTGCTGCACTAGCAAATAGATAGGATTTTGGCAAACATACAACATGGTTTTTAGTAAGGGCATTCCATTCATGGGGCACAATCCAATATGGCGAGAGACCATTTTTTCCCTTCTCATTGGAATAGTGAGCGTGATTTCAAGGGTTTCCCCCAAAAATCCACTTTTATATATCGGCTGGAATGTCACTGGCTAAAGCATGTTACCGGTCTGAGTCATCTTGGGGTGAGTAATTTTTCCCACTAAGATAGGCCCAAGTTCTAGAGTTAGTAATCATTTCTCTTACACCCAGGATCGCATGAATGTGCAAGGGGAGAGGATACTTCGATATACCAAATTGTAAAGCATTTACAAAATGTGCTTTCGCACTAGACAAAGCAAACACTGGTTAATTTTAATCCAAATGACAATTATCTAACTACCAAACACAATAGTTAATTTTAAAAAAACCAAATTCAATGTCTTCCACAAAAGGTCCTACATGCCACTAATTAGTAGTTTATTGGTGTCTTCAACTTTCGTCCAGTAGAAAAGAAGATGTTTTGGGTTTTTTTTTTTTTTTAAAGTCTTCTACGCTTCATCCTCCAGAAACAATGTTATCTTCCTCAACATAGTTGCAAACAAAACATTAGCAAAAAAACAAATCGAAAAAAAAAATCAAAAACATGAAAATATGGAAGTTAATAAAAAATGAAAATTTTTACTAGGTAGATGCGTCGTTTAAACTCACAAATGTGTCGCTATGTTGATAGTTAGATGCGTTGCAGAAGGTCTCGGATGTGGGTCATTTTTTCAAATACGTCGCAGGATTTTTCATATGCGGTTTGTGAACTCAGATGCATCATTCCTTCAGTCAGATGTGGTTTGTCATACGATACCTACAAAATAAAAAATGGAAAAGTGGAAAGGATTCACGAAGTTTGAAGTGTGCTTCATGTCAGGTTCACCAAATTTAATCACAAATAAAATGGATTGTTGCATGGTTAAATCTAATCTAACAAGCATAAATATAAATTAAACAACAAAGAAGAAATAAAATGAACTAAAACAATAAAAACGATAATATGAAACAATCTCATCGAATATCAGTCCACCTCTTCGAATTATCTTGATTGTCCTTCTCCATTTTTTTGTATCAGTATTATTGCCTTCATATTTTTTGTATGTATGCAATCATAGTCTGGATGTATTGCTAAGAAAAATATCAAAGATTATAAATTCTTCTAGAAAGTATTGATTTCGGGGAGGAGAAATAATGACAATGACTAGGTCAATTTATAGAAATTAGGTTTTCGAAAAATTGGCTTAGATTCGAAAGAGAGATCAACGATTGAGATTGATGAATGCCATGTGATGTGAGTTTTGTGTTAGTTAGAACATGAGTTGGGAAATTCTACAGGATAAAGATTAAATTAGAACAACAATTTAATCTGGTGTTAAGACTATTTGAAAATAGAAAGAACAAGAATTCAAGATTAAATAAATGATTTAATCTTCAGTTGAAAGTCTTCAAAAAAAGAAGAATTAGACTTTGAATGAAAAATATAAAGTTATAACTCGAAGAATAATCTGTTCAAATGCACACATGAATTAATTAATTATATAAAGATATTTAATTAATAAATATGTTCATCCATATGATTTAGAATTAGTTAACTGACTGGTTGAGACAGAGAGTGCTTTCGCAGAGACAATCAGACATTGAACCCAGAAATAACTGACGAATTCAAAAATATCTTGAGTCAGGTGGCGAGTGAACAATTAGATAACTGGGAGATAGGAGAATGTGACAGAAACAATTAATTATGAATTAAATGTTAATTTTTTTCAACATTCAAAAATCAAAAGATTTAATTAAATAAATAATGATAATTTATTCAATTGAATGTTGAAAAGATTAAGAGAATAATTAAATAATGAATATTTAATTATAGTTGAAATATGACAAAGGGGTTAATTAAATAATCAATTATTTAATTAAAAAAGAGAATTAATTAGTTAGCAACATAATTAAATAAATATGATTTATTTAATTAATCAAAGTTGAATAAGGGTCATAATGAATTAATCAAATAATTAAAAGGGTTTTTAATTAATAGAAGAAACATGTGTTTAGAAAATAATTAAATAATTAACATTATTTAATCATGACCATGGACATTAGAAAATTATGTTGAAAGTGGTACTCACAGGCCTAGACCAATTTTCGGTGTCTACACATTCAATTCCTTTGATTATCATTGATGGAAATCAATTAAAACATTATTGATTTCTATAGGCTCATTGAAATTTAACTTTGTAGATTTAATGCAAATTCAAGTTAACTGGATAGCACTGAAAGAATTGAAATTTCTCCTAGCATTGAGATATTTTTTAGAAGGTTTTTTTGGGACTAGGATATATCTATTGAAGATTCACAATTATTTCTAGCCTAAAGTGACATAGAGAGAAGTAGACAAGGTCCCCAAAAGTGAAGTGATAGGTCATCTGCTAAAATTATTTTGTCAAATAAAATTACCTTTCAAATGAATTAACCTATCATTGAATTTTTTCAATCATTATGTGGTAAATCTTATGCTATAGTGGATCTTCTAATGAATATTGCAAGATCTCTTTGCATGAGTCATTTGAAGATATTGATTCACATCTAACATCTTCTCAAAGTAGTGGATTTATATTCTTTCCAATGGAAAATAAAAAATAAAAAATAAAAAATAAATATATGCAAATGACATTAATAAGGAAACTCAATATGAATAGGAAGTTGAAAAGGTGTGAACTTGGGAAGAAAGACATAGCAGTGAGGGAGTGAAAGAAAAGAATGTGAAGGGTTGCACCAAGGTGGGAAGGGAAAAACACAATCAATGGAAAATGTGAGGAAAAAAGGAGGGAGTCACACCATAAGTTGAGGTGCCTAATAAAAATAAAATGGATGCATAAGAAAATACCTAGGCTACACATATGTCTAGAAGATTTAGTAAAAATATAGAATGGAAGAGGAACAAACAATCATGTGTAGGAGAAAAACTATGAAAAGATAAAATAAATAAATGTAAGGAAAGATAAAAAAGAAAGGTCATGAACCATATGAGAAGGCATAAAGAAATTATATGGAATTAATAGGTGGTGAATATAATAGGGGGTCACACAAGGAGGAGAGAGGGACATTTTTGTAGCTAGAGGAAAGAAGAGTGGTCACCAGGTAAGAAGAGTAGAGGAAAGGTGAACAATTGTTCAAAGATACATAGATTAAAGGAAGAATGAAAAGGAGGTTGCATGGTAGAAAGTAAGCAGATAGAATGAAAAAGGAGAATACAGTGCATAGAGGAAGATAGTGCATAGACCAAAAGGTGAATAGGCGCCATGAATAAAATCCACAATTTGGTATAAAGAAATCACAACATAGAGTCATCAAGAACAATCAAGAGATAACTAATAAAATTAGACAAAGAGAAATGGAGGAATTATGGAGTCGATATAGAGGTATTAAATCAAATTGCATGGATACATAAGGAGATGTGAGGAAGAAGAGGAAAAATAATCGAATAAAAGAATAAATGGAAATTGAAGAGGGTGCCTGAATAGAGAGATTAATAAAGTGCAGATGGCATAATATATGTAAGACTATAAAATTTTATTTTATTAATAATAATTAAAATTACAATTGATTTATTTGCATAGATTTGATTTCATAATGAGATTGTGTGAGATTCCAATTTATTCAAATAATTGAGTTTTCCACAATTATTTTGGTGAACTCTTCAATTGGATTTTAATTGACAAATGAAATTGTCAAACTATGTTAGCATTTTTTACAAATTTCACTAGTTTGATAAGGCTCATAAAGATTAGTCTACATCAAATTGTATAAAATTAGGTTTCTCTTTAGGAGAAGTGTGTCAAATCAAGTGTTGTGATGAGGATTTTTATAGCTACAAAGTTGGGTTTTGTGAGAAATATCAGCTATCATCTAGTAGAGATTAAGGTGGGTAGAAGGTGTGAAGACTTCCTCCACTAAGAGAGAGTGGGTAAAGGGGATTTTGAAAGGATTTTTTGAAAGTATAAAGTGTTGTCATTGATCTCAACTAGCTAGTATTCTCATTGGTGTCAACTATGTGTAGAGGAAGTTGGTTTTTGATTGTATATGTCGAGGATATTGAGAAAATTGTAATAAAGAAGGTTTGTAGTTTGTGCATGTATAGTTGAGATTTTGAAGTGTTGTGAGTTCATGGAGTTGTCCTTATGTTTCTATATCTGGAAGTGTGTCAATGTGAATTATGTGTTGCAATTACATCTCTGGTACCTATTTTCCAAGTGCTTTTGAGAAAATTTGATAAATCAAGAAAATAGTGTCTTGCAGGTATTAAGTGTATGCTATGAGATGTGCTCCATGTTTCTTCTATGTTGAATCTATGCTTGTGCAGATCTGAGGTATTGTTCATGATTTTTGATAGTTGTTATATCCAAATATTGGGCTTCTCGATCATCATACAATGTGAGATATCTTCTACCAGAATGTGAACTAAGCAATTTAGTATTTTTGGTTGTGGTCTCAAAGAAATGTAGTTACTCTGCATTTCTCCACATCATTATTTCAGGACTTGCAGTTCTAAGGATAAGTTTATGAGGTTTATCTCTTGCTTGTTTCAAGAGGAATTGAGATTTTGTGTTGTTGATTTTGGGTTCTAGAGTTACAGTGTATTACAGTGATTTCAAATGTACAAGATGATCACATCCTTTACATGAAATTTGTTGCAAAGGGTTTGGATGGATTTGCAAGTGTTCATTACTTACTCCAGATTGTGTTTAAATGAAGTTTGTTTTCTAGAGAAATTATACTGAGTTAAGGATGTGTGTACTTCATTGTTTTATGTGTTTGCATGAGAATTAGAGAACCTTCTGCTAAACACTACTAGGGAAGATTATGAAAGTATGTTGAGTCATGTTAGGACTCATTTAGGTCCTCATTTAGAATATGTATGGGTCACCCTCGTTCTATTCCATTGTAGAATTTTTTGGCACCAACCTAATTTGAATTTGTAAACAAAAGAAGGCATGCATGGCTGATGTTGGAAGGTTTTCAAGAGTGAAGGTCATATAAGTATAAGTTGATATGTTTGTGAGAGACATAGAGATATACAAGATGTGTCTGTGTGTGTGTTTGATGTGATTTTGAGTTGATCAATGTGAATTTCAAAGTGTTGAGTTCTTGAAGGCATTGAGGTGAATATGTACTCTATCTTTCAAGAATGTCTGCATAAGTGTGAGAAAATTGTGGTGGAATTTTTGTTGCATTGAGATAGTTTTCTCTCTGTAAAAACTCTCTTCTATCTTCTTTGTAATTTTATGGCAGTGAGCCCTCATTGGAGAGTGTGTCCTATTTTGGTAGTGAGCCTTTGTATTGGATTTTGGAATTCTTTATATTGTGAGCTAATCCTCACAGTTCTTTTTCCCTCATTGGATTTTACATATAAATCTGGTGTTATTGTGTGCATGATTTTACTACTTTCAAGTTTTATTTCTACATTTAACAATTAAACACATTAGTAGAGTAAAATTGTTGTGACTGAATTTAGATCTAACTTTTGTTGAGAATTTTAAAGGTTAAAGTTGCTACAACTGATTCACCCCCCTCTCAGTTGTCTTGTTCAACAAATGATATCAGAGCAAGGTTCCTTGGAGAAGATCTTAACCACTTAAGGAAGGTCTGAGATGGTGAACAAGATCACTATTAAGTGTCCTAGGTTTGATGGCACTGACCATGCATTCTGGAAGACAAAGATGGAAGGATATCTAGAATACTATGGATATGAGATCGAAAATTCTATCCAAAACCAATATCTTTCTCCTGGTAATCACCCAAGTATTGTTGATGAGATCAAATTACATGAAACAAACAATAAAGAAAGGTTTATTATTGTAAATAGTCTTTCACATTCTGAATTACTTGAAGTTATGGATTTGAAGACTACAAAGGAGGTTTGGGATAAGCTAGAAAAGATGTATGAGGGAGATGAAAAGGTTAAACAAGAAAAGTTGCAAAACTTGGAGGAAGAATTTGAGATCCGAATGGAAAAAGATGTGAACAATAAATCCTACATGCAAAGAGTAGATGAGATGGTAGGTGGAATGAGAGTAATTTTGGATTTTTTTGTTGTGTTTCTGATATGTGGTTGTCATTGATGCCAACACTATTAGCATTAATGTCTTTAAGACTTTATATGTTGAGGATGTTGAGAAAATTGTAATAAATATGTTATAGGTTGTCTATTAAGTAGTGAAGATTAGTATGATGGGAAGTTCAGTATGTTGATGATGAGAAGTTACAAATTAAAGGGTTTGTTTTCATGCTTATCTAATTTATTCACCAAAATTTTTAGAGGTGCACATAAAGATTTGAGCAACCTATGAGTTTATGTCTTTCGATAGTTATTTTGTTACTATAAATGGTGTTCATGGAAGAAGATAATGTGAATTTGGTAATTTGAGTTGTTGCGTATGTTCCTATGGTTTTCGTGAATGTTTCTAGATCATGTTCTATCTGTGTTGCATGTCTGAATTGATCATTGTGCTC
This sequence comes from Sequoiadendron giganteum, assembly GCA_007115665.2. NCBI lineage: Eukaryota > Viridiplantae > Streptophyta > Pinopsida > Cupressales > Cupressaceae > Sequoiadendron > Sequoiadendron giganteum. The sequence goes on along the minus strand of CM021104.1, from coordinate 75,555,214 downwards.
ATGATACAATATTTTCTCTTGTTTGTTCATGTTTTTCATGTTCATGGCTGATAGGGTGATTGAAGCATGTTGAGGATCTTCGAGGAAGAATATTTGAAGGTTTTTTCTATTCGAGAACATTTTTTCAGGTCTCTATCATCTTGTGGCCAACCTTGGTTTGATTTGCATTGATAATATTTATTGTTTTGGCCCGATATTTTGTATTCATTTTATTATTTTGTTAAGTCGACATGAACCGATGTAATTTCTTGTTGCAGACATATATAAGTGATTGTTTCTTCATTTGAAAGGGTGTAAGTGCGAAGTGTGTGAGTTATATGTTTGAATAAGGTTCAGATCATTCGAAGGAAGAGCAGAGTGTGAAGAAGAGTGAAGAAGAGTGAAGAATTATTCATGTTGTTAAGCGGAACTATACTCGAGCATTAGAAGATGCTACTTTCTCAGTTCAAATTCTTCAGATGGATTTAATCTAAATGTTTGTGTAAGATGGTGATTCTTCCCTTGTATTTGAGTAGTGAGCTCTAGGTAATTTTCCTAAATGCATGTGCATTCCCATTTATTCTTCTTATACTTTTAACAGGGTATAACTTGTGGATTAACCTCCACCGTGGTTTTTCCCCTAACAGGGTTTCCATGCAAAAAATCTTGGTGTTATGTGTGTCTCTGATGTTTTGTTCTTTTATGCTTTCATGGTTATTAATCAAATCTAAGAATAAGGGTTAATAAGTTTAATAAGCTTAAAATTTTATGACAACTGATTCACGCCCCCTCTCAGTTGTCTGCCCTTGTGTTGCCAAATATTGGTATCAAAGAAGATTCCTTGAAAGAAGTTTAATAGCTTGAGGTGATTTGGGATGGAAACATATAAGAAGGATAGTCTAAGATTTGATGGAACAAATTATTCTTTGTAGAAGACTTGAATGGAGTGTCATCTAAGATGCATAGGTGAATCCTACTGAACATTATAACTAATAGGTATATTATTCCTCAAAATTTTCCTACTACTATTGTTGAGATTGGGGATGCTGAATATAACATCAGGGCTAAGGAAGAATTGTTGAGTGCTTTGACTGATTCTAAGATGATGAATGTTATGGAGCTGAAGACTACTTATGAGATCTGGAAAATGTTGGAAGCCTTGTATGAAGGTGATGCTAATGTGAAGATTTCTAAGCTACAAATTTTGAAAGGGAAATATGAATTGTTGAAAATGGGTGATGATGAGAATATCACTACTTTCATGCAGAGAGTGAATGAGTTTGCATGTGGCATCAGATGTGTTGGTAGATAGTTAGATGAATCATAGATTGTTACTAAAGTGATTAGATCATTTCCTACTACATATAAAGTAAAATCTATAGCTATTGATGAACTCCGAACTGTGACAAATGTAACCAAAGATATGTTGATTGGTAAACTTACTGCTTTTGAGTTTAGTGAATTTGGTGATGCCCTTCCTAAGATAGAATATGTATTTAAAGATACTACGTCCAGGAGTGACAAGCAGAGATATGATCCAAGTGAATGTTCTTCTAGAAAGGTATTCAGGTATGAGTAAGAAATGAGACAGATTGAAGAAGAAGAAAGAGAACTGAATGAGCTTGAAGCTCTCATTGTCAAAAGGGAAGCTAGAGGAGAAGGTAAGTATAAAGGAAAGTTTCCTATTAAATGTTTTTCTTGCAATAAGATAGGTCATTTTTCATCAAGGTGTCCTAAAAGAGTTCCTAAGTCAAGACCTTACAAGCCTAGATTTCAAAAGAAGTGTTACTATGTTATTGATGAAGGTGTGCCAAATGATGAGTTTGAAAAAGGGAATTTAAGTGAAGATGGGTTTTTGTTTATTGCTATCAAAGAAATTAATCATGTGTCTATTGAATCTACTAGTTGTACAAATGTGGAGAAATCCCTAGCTACTCGAGTTGAAGAAAAAGATGAATGGGTAATTGACAGTGGATGCTCTCATCATATGACAGGTGATAAAAGAAAATTTGTAACCCTTGAGAAGTATGATGGTGGTGTTGTAAGATTTGGTGACAACAATGGTGATATAATCTATCGCAGAGGATGTATATCTTTTTATGGTAATCATAATACTGATGATGTTCTTTATTTTGAAGGTTTGAAGCATAATCTTTTGAGTGTTGGACAGATGGTTGACAAAGGTTACAATCTTCAATTCAAAGATGGAAAGTATAGAATATTGGGGAGTTCTAGAAATGTGATTGCTTCAGGTACTAAAATGAAAGGTAACATCTTTCATTTGAATGTTGCTAGTAAAAGTTGCCTGATTGCTCAAGTTGATGAAAGTTGGTTGTGGCATAGAAGAATGTTTCATATAAACTTTGACAATATTATCAAGATCAATTCTTCTCAGGCAGTGAGAGATCTTCCTAAGTTGGTGAAGCCTACTAATTCCATATGCAAGGAATGTCAGTTAGGAAAGAAAACTAGAATTTCATTTCAAAGCAAAAATCATTGTTCAAATGAATTGTTGTAGCTTGTGCATACTGACTTGTGTGGTCCTGCTAGAATCAGAAGCTTACAAGGTTACATGTACTTCATGTTGCTTATTGATGATTACTCTAGGATGATGTGGGTTACTTTCTTAAGAGAGAAATATGAAGCTTTAGAAAAGTTCAATATCTTTAAGTTTATGGTTGAGACAGAGACAGATTTGAAGATTAAGTGTTTGAGATCAAATAGAGGTGGTGAATTCACTTCTGGTGAGTTTAATTATTTTTGTGAAGAACATGGAATAAAGAGACAATTTTTTGCACAGCGGGCCCCTCAACAAAATGGAGTTGTGGAAAGGAAGAATATGATAGTTCAAGATGCTACTAGAACTATGATGCTGGAAGGAAACTTCTCACATATCTATTGGAGAGAAGTTTTGAGTACTATTATTTATCTCGTCAATCGAGTACAAATCAAAGGTAATAATGGTAAGACTCCTTTTGAGCTATGGTTTCATCATAAGCCTATTGTTAGATATTTCAAAATCTTTGGAAGTAAATTCTATATCAGAAGAGATGAAGATATAGGAAAGTTTGATTATAGAATTCATGAAGGAATCTTTCTTGGTTATTCTACTAAGAGTAAATCCTACCGGTGCTACAACAAGAGATTGAAGAAAATGGTTGAAAGTGAAAATGTTAAGGTTGATGAAGACATTGCTAGACCATCTAGAACCTATGGAAATGATTCTAATGATCAAAATGATAGTACAAACAAGAGCCAAACTTCAAATCAAGTTTAGATCAATCTGGTGAATCAAGAAGATCAAGAAGATCAAGAAGAAGGAGAAACTAGTGAAAGTAGAAAAAAGAGATCACAAGAGCCTGAAATTAAAGAACATTCTAAGACTCCAAGGTATGTGAGAATAAATCATTCAGAAAATTAGATTATAGGTGATAAGAAAAAAGGTGTCCAGACTAGGAGAAGAATTGTGGAAGAGTAGTGTTTGATTTCAAAGACTGATCCAAGTAATGTCAATGAAGCATACAAACATGAACATTGGATTGAAGCAATGAAAGAAGAACTACAACAAATTGAGAAGAATAATACATGGATTCTTGTTCTGAAACCTAAGGACAAAAATGTAATTGGAACTAAATGGGTCTTTAGAAACAAGTTTAATGAACAAGGAGAAGTTATCAGAAACAAAGCAAGACAGTTGTGCAAAGGATATTCTCAAATGGAGGGAATTGACTTTGAAGAGACCTTTGCTCTTGTTGCTAGAATTGAAGCTGTGAGACTATTTCTTGCTTATGCTACTTACAAAAAATACAAAGTCTATCAGATGGATGTCAAGTCAGCATTTATAAATGGTGAATTGGAAGAAGTGTTGTACATTGAGCAACCTGATGGATTTCAATTGACTGATCAAGGAGATATGGTTTGTCAGTTGAAGAAAGCATTGTATGGACTCAAGCAAGCCCCTACAGCTTTGTATGCCAGATTGGATAAGTATTTATTGAAGCTTGGATTTTAACAAAGTTACTACTGATAGTAATATGTATTTCAAGATTGATAATGATAAAGATTTGTTTGTAGAATTCTTTGTTGATGATATCATTTTTGGAAGAGATGATGGGTTGTGCATGAATTTTGCTAATGAGATGAAAAATGAGTTTGAGATCTCAATGATTGGAGAGTTGAAATTATTTTTGGGATTTCAAATTACTCAGTTAGATAAAGGGATCTTTATATCTCAGTCCAAGTATGTGAGAGAACTGCTAAAGAAGTTTGGTATGGAAGATTCAAACCCAGACGGTACACCCATGGTGACCGGATGTAAGTTGACACAAGATGATGATTCTCTGAAGGTAAATCCAACTAGATACAGATCAATGATTGGTGGATTGCTTTATTTGACTCAAAGTAGACCTGATATCATGAATGTTGTATGCATTGTTGCAAGATTTCAAGCCAATCCTAAGGAATGTCATGTGACTATTGTTAAGAGATTTTTTAGATACTTGAAGGGAACAATTGATTTTGGCTTGTGGTATCCTAAAGATGATGATCTTAATTTGAGTACCTTTATTGATGCTGATTGGGCAAGAGATGTGAATGTCAAGAAAAATACTAGTGGTGGCGGATTTTTCTTGGGAAAGAAGTTGATTTCAAGGTTAAGTAAAAAGCAGAATGTCATTTCTTTGTCTATTTCAGAGGCAAAATACATTATTGTTGCTAAAAATTGTACTCAAATATTGTGGATGAAGAAGATGTTGAAAGATATTAGAGTATTGTATGATGAACCTATTGCTATATTCTATTATAATTCAAGTGATATAAACATTTCTAAGAATTTGGTGCTGCATTCAAACACCAGGCATATATCTATCAAGTAACACTTTTTGAGAGACACGGTGAGTGATAAAGAAGTCAGACTGGAGTATGTGCCTACTAAGGAACAGATTACAAACATCTTTACTAAGCCATTACCTAAGGATACTTTTGAGTATCTCAAAGGGAAGTTAGGGTTTATCACCCCTCCTAATCAGAACTATGATGCAATACATTGCGTCAATTTGAGCACTTCATAGTCATATCTTGATTCGAATTGATGTTGTGGTGGCTACTACTTAGGGGGAGTAGTCAGATGATTCAGATATGTGGTTCAAATCTTGTGCATATTTGTCATTGATGTCAAAGGGGGAGAAGAGTAATGTGAGAAACAATGGAAGAGTTAAAAAGAAAGGGGGAGAAGAGTTATCTATAAAAGAAAAGAGTCATAACCTAAGAGGGAGTAGGTGATGGAGTTAGTTGTGTTGATGGTGTTTTTCACATCATGTGTTGCCATCAATGCCAAAGGGGAAGATTGTTGGATCTTTTCATTATGTTTCTGATATGTGGTTGTCATTAATGCCAACATTATTAGCATTAATGTCTTTAAGACTATATATGTCGAGGATATTGAGAAAATAGTAATAAATATGTTACAGGTTGTATGTGAAATAGTGAAGATTGGTATAATCGGAACTTTAGTATGTTGATGATGAGAAGTTGTAGCTTAAATGGTTTTTTTCAATCCTATCTAGTTTATTCACCAAAATTTTTAGAGGTGTGCATATATATTTGAGCAAGCTATGGGTTTCTTTGTTTCGACAGTTATTATGTTACTATAAATGGTGCTCATAGAAGAAGATAATGTGAATCTGGTAATCTGAGTTGTGTATTCTCTTATGGTGTTCATGAATGTTTCTAGATCATGTTCTATCTGTATTGCACATCTGCATTGATCATTGTGCTCACGATCCAAGATTTTCTCTTGCGTGTTCATATTTTTCATGGTCATGGACAACAAGGTGATTGAAGCGTGTTGTGGATCTTCGAGGAAGAATATTTGAAGGTATTTTGTGTTCAAGAACATTGTTTTGGGTCTCTACTATGTTGTGGCTGACCTTGGTTGATTCACATTGATAATCTTTATTGTTTCGGCCCAATAGTTTGTATTCATTTTATTATTTTGTTGATGCCAGCATGAAGCGATGCAATTTCTTGTTTCAGACATATATAAGTGATTGTTTCTTCATTTGAAAGGGTGTAAGTGTGAATTGTTCAAGTGCTATATGCAAATAAGTTTCAGATCATTTTAAGGTAGATTAGTGTGTGAAGAAGAGTAAAGAAGAGTGAAGAAGTGTTCATGTGCTTAACTAGAATTATACTCAGGCATTAGCAGATGCTACTTTCTTAGTTCAAATTCTTCAGATGGATTTAATTTGAATATTTTTGTAAGATAGTGAGTATCCCCTTATATTTGAGCAGTGAGCTCTAGGCAGTGTGCTTGAATGCATGTGCATTCCCATTTATTCATCTTATACTTTTAACAAGGTATAACTTGTGGATTAACCTACACCATGGTTTTTCCCCTAACAGGGTTTCCACACAAAAAATATTGGTGTTATGTGTGTCTTTGATGTGTTGTTGATTTAGGATTTCATTGTTATTAATCAAATCATAGAATAAGGGTTAATAATTTTAATGAGTTTGAAATTTTGTGACAACTAATTCACCACCCCCCTCTTAGTTGTATGCTCTTGTGTTGCCAACAAGGAATTGGTGCACAAATAGATGAATCTAGGATAGTGAAGAAGGTACTCAAAACTCTCCCTGATATATACAGTTGAAATGATGAATTTTGGGGCTCTACTTAGGCTTTCGGACCTAGGGCCACAATCTTCCACACATTTCATTCAAGAACAAATCCTTGAGATTTCAATGCAAAGGGGATTGAAACTTGGCAAAGGGAATGTTCTTAGGGATTGGATGATGTAAAATGAGGGGTTCACCACCAAGTTTAGACTTGGAAATGATAATGCATTGAATGATGAAATGAAAAACCCTAGATTGATGCAATGCCTCAAAGAATGACCTAGAGATGTAAACAAATGACAATACAAAACTGTAAAACTAGAAATGTGTACCTAGGAAAATGAAGAAGGCTTAATGGAGGCTTGGAATCCAAAAAAATCCATTGTTGAAGCCAACTGGGACTCATATTCCAAGCTGGGTGAATCAATCCAGTTTTGGGAAAACTGTGCCAGAATAGGTTTTGGACAAATGGGTACTCAGATCTACAAAAATCTTTGACAGACAGGTATAGTGGGACTCATTTGCCAATAGCAGTGAACCAGTTCACTTTTAGATTTCTAGAAATTCAAAGTTGGATCTTGTAGCTCTCATTCTTCTCTTCTATTCTCGATTCATATGCAAGTCTTAAACTACCAAATTCATCCTATAGGTCTTCCCCAAGCTACTCCAAGGCTTGTTTACAACTTTGACAACTTTGGCTTGCTTTGAAAACTTGATGAAAAAAAATTCAATCTTGATCCTTGATAAATATACAACCTAGACCTACAAATCACCTGTAAAGAGAGGGAAAAATGGTTGTGGGGTTAGAGAATAGGGGTTTTCCTTGGTCAAACCCCTTGTTGGTAATTCAACCTTGAAATGAAATCAAATGTAAAGGAGAATGATGAATGAACAAAATATAATGTTGCAACTCACCAAACCCTAGCAATGAAGTGTTGTAATTATGCTTGAAATAGATGCAATGGATGTGGTTCTTGATTCTTACTTGAAGGAGATATATCTTGAATGCAATGCTTTCTTGGAACACAATAGCATATATGAAGAATGAAATCTTTGACATGATGATTGACACTTGAAGAATGCTCTTGAAAGCTTGATAATTTGCTCTTGAAAACCTTGAATGCTCTTGCTCAAATTCTCTTGTGAACTCAATTTGATATTAGGATGTTCTCACAAAAGTATTAGATGATATCATGAATTCTTAGGTGAAAATGAGTAAAAGAACCTTGTATTTCTACTCAATTATACAAGAATTCCCAAAATTACAACAATACAAGCCGACATTGGATCTTGGAGAATAAAATCCCACCAAAGATTTAAATTAAATTTTATTTTTGAGTTAAAGGGGACTCATTCGCCACCTTGGGTGAATGGGTTCCACCTAAGCGGACTCATTCGTCCAAAATAGTGAATGAGTCCCACCTTACGAATTTGAGGTGGGTTTTCTGGATTTTGATGTTTTAAATGCCTTTTGTAGGGATTATCCTCAAAATTACACATAAATAAGGCTTGTGGATGTAAAAATGGGCCAATTAAAGCATAACATAGCCCAATTATTAATGACAAGCCTAGAGGAATTTTAAAATGTATTACAACACTTTACAAAACACCAAATAAGGAAGGGCTAAGATAAGTTATGATTGAAAGTGTGTTAATTATGCTTAGAAATCCTAGAAAAGTGTGAAAGCATGTTACAACACTTTACAACACCTTTACAAGGCATCATTAAAATAAATTAGTTCACAAGGGCCCAATACCTAATGTGAATGTGTTACACACATTACAACACTAAATCAAAGTGACACTAAGCCAAAATCTACAAGAAAGAGCTAAACAAGTGAAAAAAAGGCTAAGGACCCTTTTTTCGATGTTACAACAGTGAAAAGGTATCTTCTATAGAGGAAATTGTAGATTATAATACTTATACTAAAGATCAATTGATTGGTACTCTAACCTCATTTGAAATGAGAAATATTGGTTTGAAAAATGGAACAAAGAAAGAAACTACTTTCAAGGCTTCAAAAGTTGAAGATCCAGATAAAGAAAATTTTCATGAAGTGGAAGCTAATTTTGTAAGAAGAATAAAAATGGGCTCTGGTAATTATCAAGGTAAATTCCCATTCAAATGTTTTAGTTGTGGAGGAATAGGCCATTATGCTTCAAGATGTCCAAAAAGAGCTGAAAGAAATAAATATACAGAAGGTAAAGAAAATAAAGGAAAGGTGATTAAAAGAGCATATTATGCCAATGAAGATGTTGGTATTTCTGATGATGAGTCTGATTATGGATATTTTAATGATAATGAATTCTTGTTCCTAGATTTAAAATATGAGTGTACTACTAAAAGATGTGTGAAGGAAAGTGTTGTAGAGAAAGTTGAAGGTATTGTGGTCTTTTCTCTTCATGCTAAACAAGAAAATAACTACTAGTTTGTTGATAGCGGTTTCTCAAATCACATGACCAAATGAAAAAGTAATTTTTTTAAACTTAAAAAATATGGAGGCTTAGTTAAGTTTGGAGATGATTCTGGTGCTCAAATCTATGGGATAGGTTTGATTAGTTTTGATGGTAAACATAATACTGATGATGTCTACTATGTTAAGGTTTTGAGACATAATCTCTTGAGTGTCAGATAGATGTGTAGTAATGGATATAATCTTATGTTCAAGGATGAATAATGTGAAATTAGAAAAGGGTCTAGAATAGTGATTGCTACTGGCAAGAGGATTGAAGGAAATATCTATCAAATTAGAGGTGCTAATGGACATTGCTTTATGTATCATATTAATGACAGTTGGTTATGGCACCAGAGGATGTGCCATATAAATTTTGATAATATAGTGAGAATTAGTGTAGTGCAAGCTATGAGAGATTTACCAAGAATTACAAATCCTATTAATGTTATCTACAAGGACTGTGCTTGGAAAGCAAGCTAGAAACAACTTTAGTTCAAAGGAACAATCTACTACCAGACTATTGGAATTGATTCATACATATCTTTGTGGTCCTATGAGGGTGAGAAGTCTACAAGGTGATAGGTATTTTATGCTTTTGATTGATGATTACTCTAGAATGACATGGGTTACTTTTCTTAGAGAGAAATCAGATGCATTAGAAAAATTCAAGGCATTTAAGGAAATGGTTGAGAATGAAATAGATTTGAAAATAAAATGTATGAGGTCTGACATAGGTGGTGAATTCACCTCCAATGAGTTTAACATTTTTTATGAAGCTATTGGAATAAGAAGATAATAGTCTACCCTTAGAACTCCTCAGCAGAATGGAGTTGTTGAAAGGAAGAATGAGACAATTCAAGAAGCTTCTAGAACAATGATAAAAGATGTGAGCATGTCAAAAGCCTACTGGAGAGAAGACATTCACAATACTCTTTATGTGTTCAATCGAGTTCAATAAAAAGATAATAGCAAGTTTCTAAGACCCCTTATGAGCTATGGTGTCGAAAGATTCCTACTGTCAATTATTTCAAGGTATTTGGAACCAAATATTATATTAGGAGAGATAAAGAAAATTTAGGAAAATTGGATGCTAGATGTGATGAGGGTATTTTCCTTGGATACTCTACTAGAATCAAATCTTACAGATGTTACAATAAAAGGATGAGAAAGGTTTTAGAAAGCGCAAATTTTAAGGTTGATGAAGTGTTGAAGAATTCAATTGAAGTTAATGGATTTTTTTGATGAACCTGATTGCAAAAAAGTAGAAAAAATAGTTGGACAACAAGAAGTGAAGAATGAAGAGGAAGAAGCTTTGGAAAGGGTTCCTAAAACCCCTAAGTATATGCAAAATAATTATTCAAAATATTAGATCATTGGAGAAAAAATGAAAGGTGTATTGACAAGAATCAAAGTTGTTGAAATTGAGGTAAATTATTACTTACTTTATAAAGTTCAACCTAAGATAGTGAGTGAGGCATGCAAAGATGAACATTGGATGAAAGAAATGGAAGAAATTATGCAAATGGAGAAAAATCAAACTTGGGAACTGGCTCGTAGACAACCAAAAAAGAACATAATTGTAAGTAAGTGGTTTTTTAGAAACAAACTAAATGAGAATGGAGAAGTAGTAAGAAACAAGGCAAGGCTTGTGTGTAAAGGCTACTCATAAGTGGAAGGTATAGATTTCAAGGAGACATTTCCTCCAATGGCTAGAATGGAAGCTATCATAATGTTTTTTGGGATTTGTTCTTCATAAGGACTTTAAAGTTTACTAGATAGATGTGAAGTCTGCATTTCTAAGTGGTGAGTTAGAAGAAGTAGTCTACATGGAACAACTGGAGAAATTCCAATTGTCAAATTAATCAAGTATGGTTTGTAGATTGAAAAAGGCTTTATATGGTTTGAATCAAGCTCCTAGAGCTTGGTATGTAAGATTGGACAAATATTTGATTCAACAAGGTTTTAGCAAAGGTACTAAAGATAGAAATTTTTATTTCAAAATAAAAAATGGCGTGATCTTGATAGTAGTTGTGTATGTAGGTGATATTATTTTTGGAGGAAATGAAACTATGTGTAAGTTGTTTGTTGAAGAAACACAAAAAGAGTTTGATATGTCTATGTTTGGTGGCATTAATTTCTTCCTTAGACTACAAATCAATCAAGTTGTAATGAAGATTTTGGTACCCACAAGACTCTCTAACACTTCTACGGTTTTTCACCTAAAAGGAGAGAGGTGGGCCAAAATGCTAATGGGTTACATTCAAAGATTAGAGGTTGATGGAAATATGTGTGAATGTGTGTTTTTGTGAAATAAGGTGTTCTAAATGTAAAGGACGGGTAAAAGAAACTAACTATGAATGTAAAACCTACAAAATGCAACTATGCTTGAAAACACACAATGATATACAAATGACCTAAGAAACATAAATAAATTACTACATAAATGAATAAGACTGAAGAGGTGCACCTGGAGGCTGAAAAGGGATGGCATGAAGGTATGGAATCTAGATGAAATTTTTGCAGAAGCCAACTAGGACACTTGTGCCAATCTGGGCGACCTGGTCTAGTTTCTAGGAAACTCTGCCATAACCAATTTCTGACAAAAGGGTACTCAGATCTACCAAAAACCCTAAAATTCATGTACAATGGGACTAATTCACCAATAATGGTGACTTAGTCCACTTTCATATTTCAAGAGATCTGAAGGTGCACTCTGTAGGTCTCGGTCTGCACTTTTGTTCTTAACAAGTTTTCAGATCCGAAACTATAGAATTTGGTCTATAAGTGTACTCCAAGATTCAATTAGGGCTTTGACTTCCTTCAAGAGCTTTGAAAATTTTTTAAAGACTTTTCCACCTTTATTCTTTTCCAAATCTGCACACAAGAACTAAAAATCACACTAAGAGGGAAAACTTGTTGAATATTAGGGCATGGGGGTTTGCCTTGGTCAAACCCCTTTTAGATAATTAAATAAAATGAAGAGACAAGATAATAGATTATGAAATATGAAATAATGGAACTAGTACCTTTCCATGATGATTTATTTTGAGTGTCAGCAGCAATCATCCCTTGAATACCTTAGAAAGATGTCTTGATGACTTAGAATGCTCAAACCCTAGCTTGCTTGAGAAGAGTAGTGATGAAGAATGAGGAATGCATGGATAGAATAGAATTGTTAGGGTGAAAATGAGGGGAAAAACCCTTATTTATACATGTTATTCCCTAATTTACCAAAAATACCTCATCACAGGCCTTCCTTGGGGTTAAAGAGACAAAATCCAACCAAAATTTTAAGTTAAATTTGATTTTTTATGCCAAATGGGACTAAGTCACCCAAGGTGGTGGCTTAGTCCACTTGGGAAATTTTGAGTGGTTGTCGGGAATTTCTTCTGAAACACACCTAATTAGGATCCATAAGTGCATTAAGGGGGTCATTTTAGCATAAGAAAGGGTGAATTTGTTGATGACAAGCCTAGGAAAGTGTGAGAGTTTGTTACAAATCTTTACAACACTTAGAAATAAGGCTTGGAAAGGGGTAAAAAGAGGTTGTTTAGTTGAATTATTATGAATGGGTCTTAGAAAAGTTGAAAAATGTGTTACAACACTTCACAAAACCTTTGCAAGACACCATAGAATCTAGGAAAAGCTAGGCCAAAAACCACAAGAGAGGACCCAAATGAGTAAAAATTGTCAAGGCTACACTTTTTGGCAACACATTTAGCCCCCACTTGAGTGAGAGGATGAAATTGCTTCAAACTCACACTAAAGTAGCCAAGTGGTGTAGGTGGTGAAGAATGAGGAAAATGAAGGAGGTGGTCAAGCCCCTAGGATTCAATATTCTAAGTCAATTTGACATCAGTGCAAAAGACACATTCAAGGGTGAATGATTTTTAGAAAAATGAGATACATGATCATGTGATGAAAAGAACTAGAAGGAAGAGAAGAAGGAAAGTAAAAAGGTGGATCAAGCTTCAGCCATTTTTTCAACTAGTTGTAGATCAAATCTAGGATGTTTTTCCAAAAAGAAGATGTGTACTCACTCTAGCACGATGAAACTTTTAGTTGTTTGTTGGGTGAGAAGGCCCAAAAGGGTGAAAACATACACTCATGACTGGTATGCACTCACACACACACAAAGTTGGCTATGGGGAAATCATGCCATAGGTTGGGCTTCCTGCTTAAACCATACCAAAGTTATACCTCCTAATAACTTTAATAAGGTGCCACATAAGGAAATGACTTTTGAAAATGATGTAAGGATTGTTCAAAGGGATTTTTCTTAGTTCGTGCAATGTCTCATCTTAGGCAAATTATGTGTAATGTCTCCAAGAGAGGAAAAGAACAAATGGTCTCATCTTATTTGTAAGAGAGGACAAATCCAATGTCTCATCGTGGGAAACATTGTACCTAATGTTTCCAAGAGAGGGAATTTCAAGAAAAAGAAAATCACACAATGAAATGTTAGTGTTGATGTATGCCCCCATTTTAAAGCGGTTGCTAACACCATTACTATGAGAAATTGCTTTAAAGTAGAAGAAGAAGACATGAGAGCTTGTTTAGAAAGCCCTGTTCAAAGTCATATGTTTCTGATAATCTATGTCTTGAAGAAGGGTAGTATGTCACATGCGAGTCAACTTAAGACATGTCATTCACGTCCCAAGCTTTCTCTTATATGTCCATGAAAGGTTAATGACCAGCCAAAAGAGAAAATGAAAATTGGAATACAAGGACAAGGCTAACTAACCCCTTGCCCCCACTTAGTGTAGGACAAGAGTGAGCTGAAGGGATTGATAAGATGTGAGGTAGAGTGAAAATCAATATCAATTAGAGGAATGTGGTGCACCCGCTTTAGGAAGAGAACCAAACTCCTTAAGATGTATTTTACTACTCAAGATCTAATATTCATTAGTAGAGTGATCGTGAACTCGGAGGTGGGCACAAAAGGAATGTTTGTTGGAACATTTCTTTTGAGTTCACAGAGGAAGGGAGATCAAGTGATCTTGGAGGAGTCTCAACAAGATACCCTCTTGATCAAGGGAATAAGGTGCTCCTTTATTTGATGACAAAGAAGTCTTGCTTAATACGAGATGTCATACTTATGCAAGGAACTTTAGATTGTGAGATTTTGTATGCTCCTTTGGGGGAGTGTGTAAAATCCAAATCAGTAGTGTATTGTGGGATGACATTGAAATTAAGTGAAGACTTCTTTGTTTTTTCTGATTGTTGCAAAGTAGGAAGACCACTAGTGTCAATTGGTCTAGGGGGCACTAGTGTTGAAGGTGGTTGAGAGGAATTTTTTGGGATAAAGTTGAAGTTGGATGAAAGTTTGATGATTTCGATGAAAGGACAATAACCAAGACCATGATTTTTTGTTTGCATGTTAGGCTTGATAGGGATGTAGATACCTTGTTTGTTGGCACCACATCCTTTCCCACTAGAGCCAAGTTGTTTCATGAGATCATAACCTTTTCCATAAAACTTTTTAACGGCTTTTGGATCAGGTGATTGTTCATTGTTGGCTTCTTTTCCAAAGTAGTTGAGGTGGATGCTTTCAAAGGATCAACCAAGTCTTGTGCTGACAAGACTGGCGTTCCCTTTTCAGAGTCTTTATGTATGGTCTTAGATTCTCCTAGTAAAGGATGTGTGAAGTTTAAGGAACCCCAATCATCGGCTAAGGCCAATTGTTGTATGGGTTCCACTTGTTTGGTGAGTGTTGAAGTGTTTAAGGGTTTGGATTTGTTTTTCTCAAGTTGGAAGATACTAAATGGCTCAGGATCAATGTCAAGTTAGTACACTTTGTTGTTGTAGATGTACTTCATTTCAAGATGAAGAGTGGAATGAATGGCATTCATTGCATGAATCCATGGCCTGCCTAAAATGAGATTATATGAAACATCATGTCGCATAACATGGATTAGTGTGTCTAATGTGGCCATTCCAACTGTAAGAGGCAAAGTAATCACACCAAGCGGTTTTTGTCCTATACTATCAAATCCACTAATAGATAAAGAGGTAGGTTGAATATTTCATTTATCCACATGCATCCTATCCAATAGATTTACACGACACACATTAATAGTAGAGCCATTGTCAACAAAGGTTCGCTTTATCCGTATGTGTTTGTATTTAGATATGATTATGAAAGCTTCAGCTTATTTTTGCATTGCCAAATGAGGGAGCTCACTTTGGTGGAAAAGAATGTCAGCATCCAAGCCATGAATCATAGTTGTTATGTCATTTTTTTGCACATTAGAAGGGATGGGAATTTTTTGTAATGCATTCTGCATCATGTTGTGATAGTGAGGGAAGGCTTAAATAAGGTCCCATAATGAGATCTCAATAGGACTATTCTTAAGTTGGTCAACAAGATCATACTCCCTAATGTATGAATTTAAGCAAGGGGTAGTAGGTGATATGGGATTAGGTAAAGGTAAGGGTGTTGAGATTGATTGTGGTGGGTGGGAATTTTTTCTTGTGTAATGTGTGTGGGCAACAGTATTATAACTCAATTGCTTCGACACATTATTCTTGGGTGGAGAAAGGATGAGTTCAAGTTGAGGTTTGTTTGAAGGTGGATAAAGGATGAGTTGAGGTTGAATAATATTAACATCCCCTAAGGAAGGAGATTCTAACATAGGTTATTCATCTTCTTGTAAGGGTATAATATTATTATTTTCAATGGTGTCCTTGTCTTGCATCATGATATCCTCCCTAGGAGGAGATATTTTAGGAGAACTACAAACCATATGTTCATGACATTCAAGGGTTCGTTCTTCTAAAATGACTTCATCACAAGTAAGGGAATGATCAATGATGGGAGTATCAATAGTGGGATGATGAGGGGAGGGGTCTATTTGAGTATCCTATTTTTTGAAGGTCCCATTCTCTTGTTCCATGCTATCTACCCTATTAGGAGAGCTTGGAAAAGGTTCACTACATGCCATGGCTTGAGTTTGTAATCTATTTTCATCACAGGTAGGGGAGGCATCAAGAGAAGGATCATCATGATTTTCAAATAAATTGTCCCAAAGGGTAGGAGCATTAGGGAAGGGAGGTTCAAGAGTCTCATGACTTGTAATAGGGGTATCTTCTAATACCAACCTATTCTTATTGCATTGAGGAGGGCTATAAGAAGAAGGAAAAGTTTGATTAGTATGATTAGGGAGACTAGGTAAGGTACTGGTTATGATGTTAGCTTCATTTGTCATAATGTATTTGCAAGGGGGAAGAGAAGGAGGAAGACAAGAATGAATTTCATGATCTTAAATGATTGTTTCTTCTTGCTACAAGATACCTTCATCACCAATGGGAGAGATATCAAGAGAAGAACAATTATGATTATCATGATTATCAATTCTTACATCCTATTGTGTCAAAGCTTTAGTGGATGATCTAGAAGAGATGAATTCATTAATGGATTCATCTAACATGTCTAATTCATCACTACCAAAGATATTTCTATCTCTAAGTGTAAGAATGTTGTGAGTGGGTGCATGTGATGTTGTTAAGGTGGTGTTTTCGATTTCTAAAGAATCTGATTTAAATTATCTAGGGACTAATGAAAAAAAGGAAATTGAAAAAATCTAATCATATCCACAGGTGCCATGAATGCTATTTCTAATAAATGAAATGTAATAGAAGCTATGAAAATTTAAAAGGAAATGTAAATACATAGGATGAAATTCAATTTTTAGATTTCAAAGAAGGTAATTTACTGATTACACTATGCAATGATCTGAAAATGAAATGTTGTGAATGAAAAATTGAAATTAATCAATGCATAAAATGAGCTTATTTAGGCTAGATTCAATTTAATTCATGTAACAGAAACACAACAGTTGATACAAATATTTAATGACACAAAGCATAATCTTAAAAATAGGGTTTTTAGCTCTATAAAAGGTAGTTTCAGAGGCCTAAAGGGACTAAGTTGCCCAAGGTGGAGGCTTAGTCCACCTGGTGATTTTTTTGAGAATTTGAAGAATATTTTGATGGATGTGGGTGGTTTCTATGTTGTAGGAGGTAGACCTAAAATTCAAATGCAAAGTTTCAAAAATGTTTAATGTTTTGAGATGCAAAAATGCAACCTATATGCACTTTCATTAATGCAAAAATTTGAAACCCTAGAATGCAACTTAACAAATGCAACATGCAATGCAAGATAATTATAGGATGATGATGGACTCCAAATTACACAAGAGGATGTAGGAAAGTTGGGCTCACCAAAATGTAATGAAGATTTTTGTACCCACAAGACTCTCTAACACTTCTAGGGTTTCCCACCTAAAAGGAGTGAGGTGGGCCAAAATGCTAATGTGTTACATTTAAAGATTATGGCTTGATGGAAACATGTTTGAATGTGTGTGTGTGTGTGTGAAATAAGGTGTTCTAAATTAAAAGGACTGATAAAGGAAACTAACTATGAATGTAAAACCTAGGAAATGCAACTATGCTTGAAAACACACAATGATTTACAAATGACCTAATAAACATAAAAAAGTTACTACAAAAATGAATAAGACTAAAGAGGTGCACCTAGAGGTTGAAAAGGGATGGCATGAAGGTCTGGAATCCTGATAAATTGTTGAATAAGTCCACTGGGACACTTGTGCCAATATGGACGACTTAGTCCAGTTTCTAGGAAACTTTATCCGAACCAGTTTCTGACAAAAGGGTATCTAGATCTGCAGAAAACTCTAAAATTCATGTACAGTGGAACTAAGTCACCAATAATGGTGACTTAGTCCACTTTCATATTTTAGGAGATCTGAAGGTGCACTCTGTAGGTCTTGATTTGCACTTATGTTCTTGACAAGTTTTTGGATTTGAAGCTACAAAATTTGGTCTGTAAGTGTCCTCCAAGCTTCAATTAGGGCTTTGACTTCCTTCAAGAGATTTTACAAGTTGTTAAAGATTTTTCCACTCTCTTTTTTTGCCAAATATACACACAAGACCTACAAATCACACTAAGAGGGAAAACTTTTTGAATGTTAGGGCATGGGGGTTTGCCTTGGTCAAACTCCTTTTAGATAATTATGTCAAATGAAGCGACAAGATAATAGAGCATGAAATATGAAATTGTGAAACTTTTACCTTGTCATGATGATTGATTTTGAGTGTCGACAACAATTAGCCCTTGAATTCCTTGGAAAGATGTCTTGATGACTTAGAATGTCGAAACCCTAGCTTGCTTGAGAAGAGTAGTGAATGAAGAATGAGGAATGAATGCATAGAATAGAATTGTTAGGGTGAAAATGATGGGAAAAACCATTATTTATAGATGTTATGCCCTAATTTCCCAAAAATACCTCATCACAAGCTGACCTTAGGGTTTAGGAGACAAAATCCCACCAGAATTTTAAGTTAAATTTGATTTTTATGCCAAATGGGACTAAGTCACCCAAGGTGGCGACTTAGTCCACCTAGGAAATTTTGAGTAGTTGTCAAGAATTAAGATGTGATTAATGATGTTTGTTGGGATTCTCTTCTAAAAAACACCTAAGGAGGACCTATAAGTGCATTAAGGGGGTCATTTTAGCATAAAAAAGGGTGAATTTATTGATGACAAGCCTAGGAAAGTGTGAGAGTTTGTTACAACTCTTTATAACACTTAGACATAAGGCTTGATAAGGGGTATAAAGAGGTTGTTTAGTTGAATTATGATGAAAGAGTCTTAGAAAAGTGGAAAAATGTGTTACAACACTTCACAACACCTTTTCAAGACACCATAGAATATAAGAAAAACTAGGACAAAAACAACAAGAGAGGGCCTAAATGAGTGAAAATTGTCAAGGCTACACTTTTTGGCGACACACGAACAAACAAAGGGATTTTTATTTCACAATAAAAGTATGCAAAAGAAGTGTTGAAGAAATTTGGGATGGATGGTTCAAAACTAGTATGCACTCATATGGTAACTAGTTGCAAATTGAGTAAGGATGATGATTCACCTAAGGCAGATCAGAGAAAATATAAATCAATGATTGATGAACTATTGTATTTAACTACTACCAAGACAAATATCATGCATGCAGTTTGTCTTGTGGCTAGATTTCAAGAGGATCCCAAAGAAACATGTGTTGTAGCTATCAAAAGGATATTCAAATATATAAAAGGCACTCCAGATCATGGCTTATGGTATCCTAGGGATACTAGTTTTATACTTTGTTTATACATATGTAGATTGGCCAGGTTGTGTTGATGACAGAAAAAGTACAAGTGATGGTGCATTATTTCTTGGATCTAGATTGGTATCATGGTTAAGAAAAAACAAGATTTGATTTCATTATCCACTATTGAGGTTGAGTATATTATTGTAGCATCTTTCTGCACACAATTTTTTTGGATGAGACAAACATTGAAGCATATTAGAGTTATGTATGATGATCTCATCTCGATTTCTATGATAATACAAGTGTAATTAAAATTTCAAAGAATCCAGTGATGCACTCAAGGACAAAGCATATATCAATCATCACTTTTTGAGAGAGGTCATTGAGAATGAATTAAAGCTTGAGTATGTACCTACAAAGGATCATATTGCTGACATATTTACTAAGGTTCTTCCTAAAGATACTTTTGAGTATCCTTGAGAGAAGTTGGGGGTTATTTCTCCTCCTTTCTTGAACTATATGCATCTGGAGATGCATCAGTCCATTGGATCTATGGATCTATCTTCCTTCTGGACTGATGATTGGTGGCTACCTCTAAGGGGGAGTAGGAAGTGTCATGTGTTGTCATTATGTAGTTTCTTTGGTGTAATCCTAAGGGGGAGTATTCAGTTCTAGTATAGATTTTAGTTCAATGTCAAAAGGAGAGAACAATGCAAAAAATATTTTGTATTTTCCATTGATGTCAAAGGGGGAGAGAAAGTACCATGTGAAAAAGCTTAGTCATTCAGAAATCAGGAAAATTTGTTTAGAGCTATTTTGTTGTCTTTGATACATTTTCGCATCATATGTTTCCATCAATGACAACGAAGGAGATTTTTGAAATTATAAAGTGTTGTCATTGATGTTAGTTATGTGTCTAGAGGAAGATATTTTTTTATTGTATATGTCGAAGATATTGAGAAAATTTTAATTAAGAAGGTTTGCAATTTGTGCATGTATAGTTGATATGTTGATGAAATTTTTTGAGTACATGGAGTTATCCTTATGTTGATATGTCTAGAAGTGTGTCGGAGTGAAGTATGTACTACAATTATGTCTTTGGTAGTTGGTTTCCAAGTGCTTTTGAGAAAAAATGATAAATGAAGAAAATAGTGTCTTGCAAGTATTCAGTGTATGCTTCGAGATGTGCTCCATGCTTCTTTTGTGTTCTTTATATTCTTGTGTGGACCTGAGATATTGTTCATGATTGTTGATAGTTGCTATATCTAGAATTTGGGCTTCTATATCATCGTACAGTGCGAGATATCTTCACCAGTATGTGAACTGGGCAATTCAAATTTTTTTACTGTGTTCTAGGAGAAATTTAGTTGCTCCACATTTCTCTACATCATGATTTCACAACTTTTGGTTCTAAGGATAATTTAATGAGGTTTCTCTCCTGCTTGGTTCAAGAGGAATTGAGATTTTGTGTTGTTGATGTTGGGTACCAGAGTTATAGTGTATTATAGTGAGTTCAAATGTACAAGATGATCATATCCTTCATTCAAAAATTTTTGGGAAGGTTTTGGATGGATTTGCAAGTTTTCATTACTTACTCCAGATCATGTTCAAGTGAATTTTTTTGTCCGAAGAAATTGGACTAAGTTAAGGATGTGTGTACTTGATTGTTTTGTGTTTGCACGGGTATTGGCTAACCTTGTGCTAAAAACTACTAGTGAAGATTATGGAAGTATGTTGAGGCATGTTGGGACTCATTTAGGTCCTCATTTAGAATATGCATGGGTCACCCTCATTCTAATCCACCATAAAATGTTTTGGCATCGACCTAATTTGAATTTGTAAACAAAAGAATGTATGTATGGCTGACCTTGGAAGGTTTACAAGAGTGAAGACGGTATAAGTATGAGTTGAGATTTTTGTGAGAGACATAGAGAGATGTGAGATATATGTGTGTGATGGGATTTTAAGTAGATCAATGAAAATTTCAAAGTGTTAAGTTCCTGAAGGTAGTGAGGTGAAGGTGCACTCTATCTTTCAAGCATGTTTGTATAAGTGTGAGAAAATTGTGGTGGAATTTCTATTACATTGAGATAGTTTTCTCTCTATAGCAACTCTCTTCTATATTCTTTATAATTATATGGTAGTGATCCCAAGCAGTGAGCCCTCATTAGATAGTGTGTTATGTTTTGGTAGTGAGCCTTTCTAGCAATGAGCCTCTATATTCGGTTTTGGAATTTTTTATATTGTGAGATAATTCTCACTACGGTTTTTCCCTCATTGGGTTTTCCATATAAATCTAGTGTTATTGTGTGCATGATTTTAATAATTTAAGTTTCTATTTCTGTATTTAACAATTAAACACATTAGCAGAGTAAAAGTATTGTGAATGCATGTAGATCTGACTTTTGTTTAAAATTTTAATGCTTAAAGTTGCTACAACTAATTCAACACCCCTCTCAGTTGTCTTATTCAACATGAGAATATTCTAGGATTTTAGTTGGTGATAGGATACTCATGTGAGTGAGTTTGTTGCAAGGAGAACCTATGATTGAAGAGACCATTGCTTTTGTAGAATTTTGTGTGTGCAGGCTACAAAGATCAGAGCCTATGGGTTATAGAATGTGAGAAAGATATATTCAAAGAAGATGGCAAGAAAGGTCATGATGAGACTAATGAAAATATCATACATAAAATAGCAAAAAATAAGGTACTCAAATTTTTTTTACAAAGAGTTAGTGAAAACTCGAGCTAGATTGGATGCCTTGGAGGAAAGGAAAAAGAAGGAAGTTGAAGTAGATGAGGAAAATTATGAGAAAAAATTATGTGAAGGTGGCTTGATAGAGAAAAAAAGGATGATTTTGAATGGCATATAGAGAGGATAATTTTATTTCCTAAAGAAAGAGGTAAATATTGGAGTGAATGTGAAGAAGAGTCAAGTAAAACAAGAGTAGAAATAGAAGTATTTGAAGGTCCCTTATTTGATGAACTTTATGAGGAAGAATATCTCTTATTAAAATAAATATGAGAATGATAGATAGCCTATTTGAAAGGAAAATTTTTGATGAAATTGATGACAAGATGAGGGAAATTAATATAAAAATAGGAGAAGTTATAGTAGAAGTGAATGTTGTGGAAGCAAGGAAGAGTGAAGTTGCAACAATAGTGATTGTTGGAAACATGAGCATGGGCATATATGGTGTTTTCATTGATGTCAATATTGATGTAATATTTTTTGATGAGTGTTAGTGATTTTGGTGATGTAAATCCATCATACAAGTGCAAGAGTTTTGATGTGGAGTTAAGTAGATGTGTTGGATATTTGTCTAGATCCTAGAGTACAGTTTTTAGTGTACTGTGAACTAGTTTTGAGGTCTGCATTTCTCTGCAATAAAGATTCAGGTTATGTAGTTATAATTGAATTATGGTATATGTTGGAGGAATCCAAATACAAATTTTTATGTCTTTATGTCCTTTGGTGTAAAAGATAGTGATGAAAAACTATCAAACTTGATAGTGCCAATGTTATTGATGCAGAGTATATGATTGGAATGGTTCACATTCCACCATGAAAGAATATTTGGTTATGCAGTTTTTAGGAATTGATTGTAGGTGTCAAAAGTTTCTATTGTCCAAGTGGGAAGTGTTTTGGTGGTTTTCACATTGTGTTGTGAATGAATAGATGGTTTATGTCACCATTCTTTACTATTTGGTGCTGGCCTAAAGAGTTTGTGGTTGTGCAAATTTAAAATGGGAATTTAGAGAACTTAAGGTATAGGTCCCTATCAACCTATTTTGATGTGTTACAAGTTTTTTTTAATTCTACAAGGAACATATGGTTGGATCTTGATCCAAAAGGTTGATGTATTACATGTTTCATCTAATTAGGCTGATATAATTGATTTTGTATGTGTTTACAAATGTAATGTATAAAAAATGTAAGTTTATTTTGGTGTTGTAGAGATGATGTGTGTGTTGTAGAAAACGTTTTATGCAAATTCCTAAGAAGATTATGTGAATGTGATGTGAAAAAGAGTAGAGTGGGTGTAAGTGTTGTGAAGCATGAAGTGTGTTTAGTCAGTATACTAAGCTTTAGTGGAACTATCTCTAGCATATTGTAGATGCATTGTATCAGTTAAAATATTCACAGTGAGCCACCACTTCTTATTTCTCTCTTATTCTCTAGATAGTGAGTCCTTCAAATAGTGAGTCCACCTAGCAGTGAGCCTTTCTATAATATCTTATAATCGGTTATAATATATTGTGAGCTAATCCTCGCTATGTTTTTTCCCTTCTTTGGTTTTCCATGTAAATCTAGTTTTTTGTGTTATGTGATGTGATGCACGCTTTAATTGCTTCTTTTCATTTCTAAAAGTTGGATGAAATGTTTTGAATACATGTTTTAATTGGCTTCAAAGAATACTAATTCACCCCCCTCCCAATATTCTAAGTTTTCAACAATTGGTATCAGAGCTTGGTTCCTTGGATGAGGGTTAAAAAATAAAGGAAGATCTTGGAGGCTAAATGCATGGCTAACAAGATATATCCTATCCCTCTAGAATAAATTCATATGGTAAGACTCATTGAAGAAGATTGCATGGTTGATATGAATGGAGAACTCAGACTAGCCCTTGAAGATCTAGAAAGAACTAAAAGTGAGAACATAGATATGAAATATAATGTCAAGGAAGTAGATGAATGCATTAGAAAGTTGAGAGAAAATATAGTTCAGAGAAAGACACAAGGAAGTTAATGAGTAGTTGAAGAAATCAAATGGGACAATCACTAGACTGAAAGTGAAAGTTAAAGAAGTGAAGAAATAAAGAATGCTTGAATGACATATTGAAAATAAAATCTATAGAATGTTCAAGACCTAAAGAAGAGGTTGTGACCTTGAGATCAGATCTAGAGAAAGCAAAGAATCAAGAAGAAAAATTAAAGAAGATCTCTACAATTTTGATGATATGCTTGCAAACCAGAAGGCTTCTAAAGACAAAGGATGATTAGGGTTTGGAAAAGGAGAAATTTAAAAATTTGATCAAACACCAACTAATGAGAATAATAACAATGAAAAAAAGAAAATTGGAGACAAGAAGAGAAATGGCATGTAGGTCCAAAATTAAAAGAAATACTTCAAAAGACCACATATTAGAAAAGTGAATGCATAAAGGTACCCATCTTTTAATGGTTATTGCTATTCATGTAATAGGTTTGGACATAAGGTTGTAGACTGTAGAAGAAGAATGAATCATTATGTTCAATCATTTCTTGGTTAGTGTTATACATGCAATAGATTTGTTCATAAGCCTAGTGAATGTAAAAATTAGAAGCTGAATGATTGCAATAATGGCATGAGGTTTCGATATTTCAATGGCTATTGGTATACATGCAATGGATCTAGACATAAGGCTAATGTATGCAATTCTAGAGTTGGTGGAAATAAGCTTGTTCAAAATGTTGTCATATGTCACAAATGCAATAAACTTGGACATATAGCCAAATTTTGTAGATGCAAGAATGTGAAGGTTGATCTGATAAAAAAGAATGATCTAGTGAATAAGGTTGATGTTGTAGAGATGAAGAAAGAGATGAAAAAGATCCAAAAAAAGAAAGGGGGGAATGAGCTTAATAATGAGTCTCTATTAGCTTTTGGCACAAATGTTTCCTCCAAAAACAAAATGAAGAGCTTTGGCTTAGGGGGACTTCTAATAGAGAATCACTCAACCCCTACCAAAGATATGGTGTTGATGCCTTCAGCACATTGATGTAAAGTGTAGCTTGACACGCTTGACCTATTGGTGAAATCACTAGTGGAAAATCTTTCGTTATGAAGATGACTATTGATTTCAATTAGGGTTCATCAACTTTTGACCTAACTTCAAATCAATGCAATCAATTCATTTTAGGTCATTCAAAAGGTGTTTATAAGTGATTTCACTTATCAAATTTCATTTATGATCAAGCATTTGAAGAGTAAAGAGCAGAGAAGAGGCGAGTTCAAGTGATTCATAATTTATGCACAAAAGCCTAACTGGTAGAAATCTAAAGGTATTTATAGTTTTTCACTTTGCCCTAAGTTTTAGAAGAATTACAGTTGTATTGCAAGATGTATACCCCACAAGTAGTAAAGGTTTTGGATTGAATTTCTCCTAAATTTAGGAAGCACCTTGACAAATCAAAACTAACAGATATGAAAGGTGCATTTTCACATGTTCCTTTTGGGGTTATGCATACAAAATATATAAGATGTATATTCATGAAAAATTGGAAGAATACAATCATGTACAGTTGGGATAAATGTGGGTAGATGAGCTTATTGATGAATATTTTTAATTGAAAGAAAAGTATGGAAGGTTAACATGGAAAAAATTAGATGTATGGAACTACTTTCTTGTTTTTCGTTATGTTGATGAATGGGTCAGATATATTTTGAGTAGAATACATGGTAGATTAATCTAGTTAGACCTACCACACATCATCAATAAATAATCCATTAGGGTTGTGATAGGGTTATGTTTTTATGGACCAATTTTGACTCTTAAATCAATGAAAAATGAAGTGGTGACGAAATTAACCAATGAAAAAATGATAAGAGATCCCTGATAGTTAAGAACATTGAAGACTCGGCTATGAAATATGCATTCATGATGGTTGAAAATATTTTTTTCTTCACAAATAGAGAAAACCCTATTTCTGCTACTACAATTAATACTACATATGAAATGATGAAGAAAGGTGCAGATTTTGACTTGTGTGAGTTAAGGCAACAACTATTGGAGAACTATAGAAAACTAAGGATTATTGGTATGCTTTATGCTATGGTACCTTGATCATATGTCTATTATTTTACTTTCTTAGAGAGTTTTTTAGCATAAGGAATTTAGTATGGTTAGACAATGTACCGGTGGATAGATAAATCAGAGATCATATATTGAGATATCTTGATTCAACATCTAAAGATGAATACCTATGGGGTTCATTCAAATAATTTGAATCTTGAATGCAAGAAAGAGAAAGGGTACCTAAGATTGCGGTTGAGAACTATAAGAATGATATTATCTTCATTGTAAGCAAAGACTATTGTATGATGGAAGTTGTGGAACCAAGGATAGTATGGGTTCGTGAAATGGGATATGAGGTAGAAGAAAGTGTGATTACTAATTTTCCAAATCACATGTTGAGAATGCCAAGAGATCCTAAAGAATAGAGATATGGAACATATGAGGATAAATATAGTGGTGTGCCTATGGAGCACAAATCAAAGGAAATCAAGATGAATGTGGATAATATGAAGGCACAAGTAGTGTAGATGATGGGACTACCAAATGGCATTGTGGAGAAATCCAAAGGCATATATAGTCCTTTGGAAGGTTCCCCTAGTGCTAGAGGTCAAGTAGCACCTCTACCCCCTCTCCTATTGTTATTAAGTCCTTCAGGACTAAACCTATAGTTGGTTTGAAAAGGAAAGAATCTTCTAGTTCCCCTACAAAACAACCAAGTGTTCCATGGACAAGAATAAAGGAGAAGCCAAGAAGAGAATAGTATGTGAGTGTAAATATTGATGATAAGGAAGAAGAAGAACAAGAATAAGGACCATAGTTGGTTTGAAATAGAAAAATGAGTGTCTCTCAAGTAGAGACAAGTGTACAAAGAAAATAAAAATTGATATTGTGGATATTGAAAGTGAGGCAAAAATGGAAAAATAGAAACAAGAAAAAAGAAGGAAAAACATCCCAAAGGAAAGGAAATAAGAAGAATCCTCTGGTTCGGAAATCGATTCCTATGAAGGTTGAAGCATTAGTGAGCTATATTCTAGAATATGGGGACCTAGAGGAGACTGTTGCACTATACCCTACTATAGATGGTATAGACAAATCCACAATTGAAAAAATTATTGTTATGTACATTGTTTCTTTTGATGTTAGCATGAAGGATAGAGAGAGTCAATTACCTGAGGATTTGAAAAGTATAATATATGGAAGAATGAAAGAGGACATAAATGAAGATGCCAAGTTAAGGACATCTACTTTGGAGAAGGTTAGTTATTCTCTTTCATATGATGATAGAGCTAAATTATCTCAATTGTATAATAAGGAATTTAGGAATAAGGAGAGGGTCAGTACCTTGATGATTAGGGACAAAGAAAATATAGAAAGATTAATTAATGAGAAAGTGGAAAAGGTTTCCAATTTGGAAAACAAATTTGGAATGTCTTTGGACAGTGAAGAACAATTGCATGATTATGTATCTATCCCTAAAGTGGATACACTAGAAGATGCACAACATGAGCATGCTCCAAAATATGAGCATGTAGTTGAAGGAGAAAATCTAAAAGAAGATTTTACTGATGATACACCTTTGGTAAAAGAAAATATTGTCAGAGAAGAAAAGGATGGTGAAATGAAAAAGGAGGCACAAACAGAACATACCACACCACCTTTAGACATAAAGGAATTGAAAGAACAAGAAGAAGAAGTCATACAAAACAACCCAAAGAATATAAAGGCAGAAAACACTAAATACTTGCTTCTACCAGAAGATAAAGATTCGGGATAAAAATTAAAAAAAATGTTAAGGAAGACTTTGGAATTGGTGACAAGGAAATGATAATGCAAAATAATTTGAAGAAGAGAAGAAGACTGAGGATGGGTCCAAAAGGGCAGATAAAATAAGGATGATAAGAAAGTTGAAGAGTGTTGGTGCAGGAGCACCTAGGAAACACTAGGCAATTAGGAAGTCTAGGATGAATTTTTGTTTTTGATGTGTTACCATGAAGGTCATGTTGACCATTGAGATAGAGTTAGAGGCTTAAGAATATGTCTTGATCAGGAGTGATTAGTAGTGATCAATAGGTTAAGGAGTGGAAAGGGTGGATGAGTTTAGAAACTCATTTTACTCATGAGTTTAGAAACTCATTTTACTAGAAATTGGCAAAAAGTGCAAAATGGTACATTTTTGCAACTTTGCCACAATGTAATTAACATGTCTGACCAAGGGGAGGCATAACTACTTTTTTTGACCTATTTAGGGTGTGCCTTGACCTGAGAGGAAGGTTGGAATCTTTTTCATTATTGAAAATTGATGAATACAAGTGAAGACAGTGATAAGGTTGTGTAATTTTCTAAGTTTTGTTTGAATTTGTGTGTTAAGGAAGTGATCGTGGCACTGTGAGTTGATGTAGAATGTAGTGTAGCTATACTTGAAGCTTTTTGTGGCATTATTTTGTTAGTGAGTTCAATTCCCAAGCATTGTTTTGTAGTTGGTTTCTTTTAGTTGTTGTTCTAATAGACAGATTGTGAAGAATGGAGGTTTAGTTCACATTCCCACTATACATAGTGTACAGGCCTTTGAGAATTTTGACTAGACCCCATGTCTATAAATATGGTAGGGTTAGGAGTTGTTAGGAGTCAAGGTATCACTGTGGAAGTCTTCTCCTAGGCGAGCCTGACAGTGTCCGGCTAGGGAAGACAAGAAGTGCAGAGCACTTGACTTACAGGGGTGATCATTCCCTGTCAAGTCACGATGTGGAGAGGGTAGGTAGATGCCTAGCAAAGACTTGGCATGAGAAAGGAGGCTCCACCAATCCATTTGGAGGAAGAATAGATTGACAGTTTGTTGTGTGGTCAGGACAACCTAAGCACGAGGCCTAATTTGGCAAAATGAAGGTACGGTCTATGTACGGGTAGTTGAAGGTTAAGACCACTACAATCCAAGTGGTAGGCATGAGGACCAAGAATCCCAAGGGAAAATTCGGTGTTCTTTGGAAGACCTTGGAGTTTTAGTGTGTTCTCCCGGAGATGGAGACCTAATTGGAATTCCTAGGCTAGTAGCCTTTTTAACCCCAGATGAGGGTTTGGTGGAAGTGACTTGTAATTGGAGTTTGGTGGACCTTCAAGAACCCTAGGAGGATGGAATGAAGCTATTGGAAACATATCCACACCTCTGCAAAGATAATTTTTAGTTCTTGTATTTTGTTAGCCTTTAGGGTGGATTAAGGGCTACGGAAGAGGTGAAGCATTGCACCAAGGTTGGCCTGGTAGGTAGGATATATATTGATAGTGGGGTTGGAAAGGAGAACCAGGGGAGCCTAGTCATGTGGTAGGTCCTATAGGTTAAGGTGGTAAAGTGAGACACCATAGGGGTCTACCAAGGAAGATCCAGAGCATGGAACATTGATTGTTCCATCCAACCCTACCCTATCAAATGTATTTATGACAAGGAAAATGCTGAGGAAAAGAAGGATGGAGAAAATATGAAGATAGTTGGTGAGTCCTCTAGGGATTCCTTGAAAATTTTATTAGATAAGTAACTCTAATTCTAGTTGGTAGTATAAGCATAGTTGCTGTAGATTCCAATGTAGCAAGGCCAAGCTGATATGGATAAAACATCTCCCTTACACAAACTAGAACTTGGTGATGCATTTCACATTTCCACAAGAAAGGAGATTCTACAAAACACCAAAAGAGTGTTGAGATGATTGATGAGGTGGTGAAAGTGCTATAAGAATTAAGCTTCCTCAGTGCAAATATTGACAATTCTTTATTCGGTGTGCAACAAATGAGATTACTCCTTGACTCATTCAAAGAATATTCTACTTGTTTAGAGGATAAATTGGAAAAGGATAAAATAAGTAGGTAAATGAGAGAAGGTTGGAAGATGTTTTAGACAAGTGTGATAGTTCATATGGTAAGTTGTAGAAAAACCTTAAGGATATCCAAAATTGTGTTCAGGAAGAGAACATTTTTTATTTTATTTTTAAAATGGACCAACTCCACAAAGAACATAAACGATGAGATGGAATCCATTGAGTCTCAAATTGATAAGGCCTTTAGAGTATATGATCTGACAAATGATGTAGATGAAACTACAATTTTTTCATAGAGAATTTGCATGAAAGTTTCTTTCAACTACAAGAATAAAATGAAAAGATTATAATACAATTTAGTTAGCTCAGAGACCTAGTAAATGCTAGATTTACACCCCTCACTGGTGCTCTAGCTAATTGTGCAGAGAAGGTAGTAAGGTTGAATCTAGTTCTCAATACTCTGAAGGAAGTTGAAGAACTCCTCATGCATTTTGAAACTCACTGCTACATGATTAGCTTTGTCAAGAAGGATGAGGAAGATGGCAAAAAGGATTGGGAAGCAAACCTCACAAAATTGAACCTGTGTCATACAAAAGTGTTTTTCCTTCTTCTAGAGTTGATTGTGTACATTTCTATTTGTTTATGCAATTTCAGATTTTATTATATATGTAGGGAAGATAGTGGATAGTACAAAAATACAATTTTTGGTCATTTTGATGGAGATCAATGTTAGTGGGAGTTACTCTCATATATATATAAATATTAGTTAGGGGAGTAAGTATGTATGCTTGAACAGTGCACCTTTTTCCATTGATGTCAAAGGGGTAGATTAGTTGAGAATATACTTGGTTGGAGAGTGTTTTGGAGAATACCTAGAGAAGAGCTTTAGGCATGTTTCCATCAATGACAAAGGGGGATATTTTGGGAATTTTTCTTGTCATTGATGAGATTGATGGCAACATGAGCATGAGCATATACAGTGTTGTCACTAATATCAACATTGATGTACTATTTTTTTATGAGCATGAGTGATTGTGGTGATGTAAATCCATTATATAAGTGCAATATTTTTTATCTAGAGTAGAACAGATGTTTTGGATATTTGTCTAAATCCCAGAGTATATCTTTTAATGTATAGTGAACCAATCTTGAGGTCCACATTTCTCTCCCATAAAGAATCGGGTTATGTGGTTCTAAGGAAATTTTGGTATATGTTGAAGGAATCCAAATCCAAAGTTTCATGTCTTTATGTCCTCTAGTGTCAAAGATAATGATGATAGAGTATCAGACTTGATATTGATAGTGTTACTAATACAAAGTACATGATTGAAATACTATGTATTCCATCATGAAATAATATTTGGATATGCGGTTTTGAGGAAATTCTTACAGGTGTTAGAAGTGTCTATGCTCCAAGTGGGAAGTGTTTTGGTGGTTCACACATTGTGTTGTGAATGGATAGATGGTTCATGTCACTAGTCTTTACTATCTAGTGCCAAACTAAAGAGTTTGGGGTTGTGCAAAGTTAAAATATGAATTAAGAAAACATAAGGGAGTAATTATAGGTCCTTGTCAGCCTATTTTTATGTGTTAAAAGTTTTGGTTTATGTTATAAGGTGTCTATGGTTGAATCCTGAGCCGATAGGTTGTTGTATTACATGTTTCATCTAATTAGGGTGACATAATTGATGTTGTTGTGTTTGCAGATGTAAAGCATATACATATGAGTTCATCTTAGTGTTTTAGAGATGATGTGTGTCTTGTATAAAAAGTTTGACATGAATTCCTAATAGAGTATGCAAACGTGATGTGAATAAGAGAAGACTGAGTGTAAGGGTTTAGAAACATGGAGTGTGTTAAGCCAGTATATTGAGCTCTAGTGGAGCCATCTCCAGCATATTGTATATGCAGTTTATCATTTCAAATCTTGGTAGATAGCCACCCTTTCTTCTTTCTCTCTTATTCTTTGTACAACGAGTCCTACAAATAGTGAGTCCACTTAGCAATAAGCCTTTTAGTAATATCTTGTAATCGGTTATAATATATATTATAAGCTAATCCTCACCATGGTTTTTCCCTTCTTAGGTTTTCCATGTAAATCCAGTGTTCTTATATTATGTGATGTGATGTATGCTTTAATTTATTATTTTCATTTCTGAAAGGATAAAATGTTTTCAATACATGTTTAAGTGGTTTCAGAGAATAATGATTCACCCCCCCTCTTAGTAATATGTTTGTCCAAATTTTATTCCTTTGGATCACATTAAGATAATGATGGAAATAGGTGGTGAAGATGATATGGTTGTCTAGTTGATCATATAGAAGGAGAAATCATGAAAGTACTAATAGTTTAGGTATAGCAAGGTAGAGATTTTTATGTTATTATACAAAAAGAAGAGTTTGAAGAAGAAGAGGTAAAATATGTAGATGAGGAGATAATGAAAATATTTTATTTTCATAATAGTGATATAGATATGTGTGCGAGTGTAGTGGTAAGTAAGGAATGGGAAGAATAATTTTGGTTGAGGTGGTTAGAATATGGTGGGATATATCCCACAAGAGAACGGAAGAAAGAAACATTGGGTGGAGGTGGAATGTTCATGTTGGTTTGAATCCCATGAGAAATATAATGAGAGGAAATCACAATTAGAGACAAAGTTCAGTTCATAGTGGAATAAATTCTAAAAAGGGAAATAAAGATGCAAGATAAATTTGGTGGAGGAAGATGGAAAATGTTCTGGCCAAATGCTGGAAAAGGTAGAAAAATGTCTTTTGCAAGGTACCAATCATAGCATGGGAGTTTGCTATAATATTTTTTGTAACTTGGAAGAGTAGTCCTACTACTCAATTCCATTTGTTGAGCCCATGCTCACAAATTTTTTACGTAGTATGTTTGATGTAGGAGCATCTGAGCGAACAAGAAATCCACATCACACAAAAATATTTCAATTTTGATTTCATTTGTTTTGTTCGAATTTTAGTTCAAAAGCTAAACTTAATCCAAATTTTGTGGTCAATTTTGGTGGAGGTTGTATGGCATTGTTATCATTAGTTGAAAAAATATCATGTGTTTATTTTAAATTTTGAGCATGCATTTTAATGTTATCATTTCATGCCAACCTTAGATGAACAATCATTGATAATTGATATGAGAGATCCTACATGGGCCATCTTGCATGAATTCTCCTTGAAATGTCCTAAAATTGGCTAAGTCCCAAGTATTCGGGCTTTCAAACTTTCACTTACCTCTCTACTTGCATGCCTTATTCATCACTCCCTCTCCTTCTTCTCTTTCTTCCCTTCTTTCCATGGATTTTTGGGTTTCTCCCATCTAGTTTAACCCATACCCTTTCCCTCTACCACCACCCCTTCCTTTTAAAAAGTTAACTAAGTGTTGATTTTTCATGATTTGGGATTTGGCCTTTCCTTTTACTTGTTACCTTTTTTATGGTAAGAGATAAGCCTTTTCTCTAATCCTCAATTCCTTATGTACTCTTTGAAAGATGGCTAAGTGGTCACCTTTTAGGAATCCAGGATCAGACATCCCCTTTACTCTCTCCCTTTCTTCATAGTCAGTATGCCATCCTCGCAATGCCCAACCCTTGAAAATATTCCTTTTTCATCCATCTTATTCCTTAATATTTTCCTTTTCTTCTCCAAACCTTAATCCTCCCTCTCAAGGTCTATTTTTACAAATTTGACTAATTTCTTATTTTTCCAACTTTCAGGTTTTTCTCTTCTATCTTCCCTCTTACGTCTTTGTGGAAAGGTGTAACCCTCATCCCCAACCTCCAAAGATTGAAACATTTTTAGACTTCCTGGTTCTTCCTTCCTACTTTCTTCTTTCTTGTTCCTCATCTGGCATGCAGTAATAGGTAGGCATGAGGCCTAGCTTCTAACATCTACCAAGTGTGATACATGGTGTGATCTTTGGTTCCCTACAATCTCGTCGAGTCTTTTGGGGGGACCCACAGTTGACCGCGGAGGTGTGGTATTTTGCCACATGGTAGTCTCTCATCTCATAGATGGATTTTTTCATTACATCATCATGATTTGAACTCTGACTCAACTGAAAACAAGGTGTGATTTGTGATGGGAAAAATAGGGAAAGGTAAAGAACATTATTGACACATTTTGGTGATGGCACCATTAAAGCTACAATGACTCTTCCTTAATGACCCAACTTGATTTTTAAGCTTCAAGGACATCATTTAATATATTCCTTAGCTTTTTTAGGTGGATTTCATGGGTTCCCATGCCCATTTTTTGCAGATTGTTCACCTTTTCTAATAGATCTAGGCCCCAACCATGATTTTCACAGGATTCCTTCATTCTTATACGCATAGCCTTCATTGCTAACCCTAATTAGGGTTAAGGTTTTGGTTTGTGGTTCTAAGTTATTCTCGATCTATAAAGGAAATAAATATATTCATTTCAAGAGTTATTCCTCTAGCTTCTCTAGGGTTTTTCTCTTGCAAACACTAATTTTTTTACATTCTACTATTGTAAAGATTGCTTCTAAACTTTATGTTAATAAAGTTTAGTTATTATCACTATTATGTCTTGCATGTGAAAATCCATTTTTCTTCATGTCTCAGTATGTGTGTTATTTTTTCACTGATGTATTATGTTGTT
Organism: Sequoiadendron giganteum; assembly: GCA_007115665.2. Classification (NCBI taxonomy): domain Eukaryota; kingdom Viridiplantae; phylum Streptophyta; class Pinopsida; order Cupressales; family Cupressaceae; genus Sequoiadendron; species Sequoiadendron giganteum. Next base: position 75,520,832 of record CM021104.1, on the reverse strand, counting down.
CTAAAGTAGGAAGAAAAAAAAAGTATATCCTGGTGCATCACCTTCTTTTACATTTCATGTCTCTTTCTATCCATTTTCTCTATGATCTATTAGAGTGGAGTAGTAATAGGTTTCATGTGTTGGGTTAGACCAACACATTTCCACTTAATTTAGAGGAGGAAATCAGCCATCTTCACAGACTTGACCTCATTTGTAAGGTCCCACACCTTGAGGTCATTTCAATGGTGTCATTAGAATGTTGAACTCCATGTTTAGCAAGGTGCAATTATAGGTGACAATAGTTAGCTTACATGAGGCCCATGGACCTAGTAGCTAGAAAGTGGTGTTATGCTAAGTTTCCATGCAAAAATTCTCAAGTCCACATACCAACAAAATTCATTATGCTAGGTTTATGGATTGTTTGGTCCTCGTGCCTCAAGGAGTACATAACGGATTAACATCATAGGGGAAATTTTAACATCTCAAGGGATCAATTGCTAACCACACCTCATGGGGTACATAAATTTTTAACATCATGGGGGATAATTTAACATCTTGAGGGACAAAATTGGAAACCATGCTTCAGGGGGCATTATAAATAACACCACCACAAAGGGGGAAATGAATATATTGAGAACCACATTTCAACGGGAATTATGAATAATTCCACCACCAAAAGGGAACATAAATAAATTTAAAGCCACATCTTAGGGGTTATTATGTAGAATACATGTGTCACCAAAACGTGTATACCTTGGAAGTTTTTCACTCATTTTGGCCTTGTTTACCTTGATTCAACCTTGTAAGCTTGCAATTCAACAATAACCTAACGGTGTTTTACCAAGGTGTTGTGAAGTGTTATAATGCATTTCCTCACTTTTCTAAGACCCTTTCAACATAATTCACCTAAATAATACATTCTTACACCTTCCTAAGCCTTATGAAAAAGTGTTGTAAAGTGTTGTGATGCATTTTCATAGTTATCTAGGCTTATCAGCCCTAAATTAACCCTTTTTCTATGCTAATTTTCCCCTTTAATGTATCTTTAGTCTCGACCTAAGTGTGTTTCGAGAGGAAAAACTGATTAACTTCATTAAACACAAATTAATTCCCGACCACCACTTAAATTTTCCCAAGTGGACTAGGTCGCCACTTTGGGCGACCTAGTCCCTTTAGGCATAGATTTCAAATTTTAAATAAAATTCAACGAGAATCTTGCCTCCTAAACCCTAGGGTCAGCCTATCAGGTTGCATTTTGGGAAAATTAGGGTTTCACATGTACAAATAAGGGTTTTCATCCTCATTTTTCTCTTTCCCAAGCTCATTTTTGCATCTCTCTTCTGAAGTGCTCAAGCATCCAAGACTTCACAAGCAAGCATTCAAGCATTAGGGTTTTACAAGCTATCTCCATTGGAGTTTCTCTTGCATGTTGCAGACCATCAACAACAAAGGTTTGGTAAGAATTTCCATTAAGTTCATAATTCAAACTTATATTCCTTTGCTTTCATCTCATTTGGGTTTAACCACCTATAAAGGGGTTTGACTTAGGCAAACCCCTATTTCCTAACCCCAATATCCTCTTGGTCTTTGCATGTGATTGTAGGTTTTTATGAAGATTTGGTGAAGTAAAAACATTCTCCTCAGGTCACATCCAAGCCTAAAACCCTAGAAGGAGAAAGAAGACAAGCTACAGGTCACTTTCAGGAGTTTTTGTCACAGATTGTTGCAGAAAAGGGAAACATCAACCAGGAACCATAGAATAAGGCCCTAATTCCTCAAAAATCCACAAGAGTACTAGGTCACCCCTATTGGCGATATTTTCGATGGTTTCATTCAAAGGGGGAAGGCTAATTAATGAAGGTTGTGAAAAAACCTAAGAGCCTAGCAAGGGGAATCCTTTTGCCCTAGGTCTAGAAATACATTTTTGGTGGTTCAGTTTGGTGAACCTGACCGTAGACCATTAGCTAGATTTCTTATTTTTTTTCATTTCATCTTAGAGATAGCTTGCATTGCATTGAAATATTGAATTGTTTGCATCCTAGGGTTAGTGAAAAAAAGTGTATTTAGTGAAAATTCATGATAGAATTGCACATTACATTGCATTTTTAACTAGAAAACACAAAAAAAAAAATTTAAAATGCATTTCCAGTTACTATTTGCATTTAAATATCAAAAAAAGCATAAAATTAGCTAAAAATACAAAAAAAAATAAAAAATAGCACTATTGGGACTAAGTCACGAATCTGGGCGACCTAGTCCTCTTACACAATTTGCATCACAGTTTTTGTCATTTTCAGCACCTTGTCTGTATTTTTGGTTTTTGTATTTATTCCTGTATGGTAATTTCCAGGTCTTCTATTTTGATCTATTTACTGCCATTACTTAAACCTCATCATGGCCATGTCCTTCAAGAATTTATGGACCTCCCTCAAACCCCTAATGGATATGTCAAGTTGCACCTTTGCCACTGATCCTAATGACCTAGAACCCACTCTTGCTCAAACAACCCCTTGTGAACGTCCTCCTACGGTAGTAGAAGTCATTGGAGATGATGATGCTAGCATGTATTGGTTCCTTAATGAGTGCCTTGACAACCTTAAATCCAATGCTTCTTTTTACCCCTCTATTCACCAGCCCATGATGCCTAACATATCACCTCTTCACTCATTTTCTTATCTTCATCTGGAATTTCACAATCGAGCTACGATACCTACCCAAGTTGGGCCTAGTCCCTCCCAATCGGTCCCTCCTGAAACCTTTTACCATAACTTGGTCACCCACCCTCCCATTAATATGCAACAAAATTATGGAAAAGGGTCTACCATTTTAAGTAAACAAGGTGGTGATCTTACAAATGAGCATGAGATTCACAAATACTATGACCAATTGCAGCTTGATGAACACCATACGAGCATCAGTTATCATGATCCCCCTCATCCTCAGGTGCATCCTAGAGAGTGCCTTAAGCTCCATAACGATCATAGGGTAATCTTCGATACCCCTGCTAACCTGAATGTTCTCCTTCCTAAGGAAAATCCACCTTCTCCTCCTACCGACAATTCTAAACCTCTAGTCATTTCAGGACCTCATGTTCCCATACCATCCTTTGAAGTTGGTGAGTCTAGCCAATGCAAGAGGCCATATAAATTGTAGAAACTTAAGTTTCCTCTCCATCCACTACCTGAATGTGAGAGACAATTATACATCCCCTTAAACAAAGGCCTCATCACCTTACCTCATCGTAATAATTTGGTCATCTTTCCTAAAGATTCCAATGCACCACACTATGCTTATCATCATGTTCTTGGCCATAGAAGTGATGAATGTCACCATTTGCGAGAGATACTAAGTAAGTATCACTTCATCAGTTCTGAGTGCTACCCTATCAACCCCTAGTACAATATCGTGTACCCATCCATGCAATAGTGGTAGAACATGTCCTTCTCACTATTACATTACCCCTCTCATCACCTATCTTGGCTTCCTCTAGCCTTGCACTCAGTGGGCGCAATAGGTTATGAGCCTTGCCCTAGTAATGCAATTGTTTTTGTCCCTTAGCTTCATTTCCCACCTTCCACTTTTCCCACCGAAATGGGGACGTGGATGACTTGCTTCACGGTTGACTTAAAATTGCCTTACTATTCTTGTGTTTGTTTGTGTGTCATGTATTCCCTATTTTTTTTTATGTTTTCTCACTCTTTCTGACATTCTTCTATATGTATCTCCCTTTTTCTATGTGTCATGCATGCCTTTTTTCTTTTCTCTTTTCGCTTTTCCTTTTCCTTTTCATTTTGCGGATGATGCAAGGCATTGAGACCACAACGTATCCTTCATGTTGACCCAACTGACCCTCTTTTATTTTTGTTTCTACTTTTTTCTTTCATTTGAGATGATGCAAGGAATTGAAACTACAATGTCTCCTTCATGTTGACCCAAATGAACCTCTTTTTATTTTTGTTTCCTTTTTTTCCTTTCATTTGGGGATGATGCAAGGCATTGAGACCACACTATCTGCTTCATGTTGACCCAAATGAATCCTTTTTTTTCTCTTTGTTTCCTTTTTTCCTTTCATTTGGGGACAATGCATAGCATTGTGACCACAATGTCTCCTTCATGTTGACCCAAATGGTGCTCTTTTCTTTTTTATTTTTCCTTTCATTTCAGGATTATACAAAGCATTGAGATCGCAATGTCTCCTTCATGTTGACTCAAAACCAAGGCTCTTTTATGTTTGTCTTTTTAATTTTCTTTATATGGTTGGGGACGATGCAAACGGTCAATACATCCTATGTCTCTTCCATGTTGACCAAAATTGACTCTTTCTTTTTCATTTTCTTTTTCTCTCTTTGTGTCCTTCCAGTTCTATGTATTTGCAGGAATGATGATAGTTTCACACTCTCTAAAACAAACATTGCAGCAACAAACATACTGACCCCAAATCCATAGATCCCTTATGTGTTTGGTGTTTTTCATTTTGGGGGGCATATCCCCTTTTTCTCTTTCTTCTTTTTTGCATGATGTAGCCTTTCTTGGAAACCTATCACTTGACATTTGGCTTTTCAAGTAGGCTCTCATGTCCCTTTTGCATTCTACCTTTCTCTACTTTACAGAAATTCCTCACAAAGCATTGTGTAGCAATCCCTTTAAAGTGGGGGCATACATTGGCACTATTTTATTTCTGCATTTGCATTTTCTTTTTCTTTGCTCATGCTTCCTAGTGCAGCCTTGTCACTTCACATGATGCATTTCTCACTTTGTGGATGACATTTGATGTAATATCCTTCATAAGTGTGACTTTTCTTAGCATATTATATTCCTCTTAGTGGCCTGATGCGACACCCTACATCCCTTAAGTTGTGAATCTTCTATCCTTTGATTGGTCCTCTTTTGGAGACATTAAACGCAATGTTCCATAGGTCAAAGACCTCATGTGAACTAAACAAGACTCCTTCAAACACTTTCATTTTTCATTTTTGCACTATTCACTTTTTGCATTTCGCATGTTGCACTTTTGCATTTGTGCATACATGGCCACCTTGCATAACACAACTTGCATGACTGTCATGCCATCTTTCACTTGTTCATGGGTTCTAAGCATCCAATTCTTTGCTTGTGTCATCAACCTCACCCCTATCTTGTGTGTTTCCCTATCAAAGTTATCAGGAGGTACAAATTTGGTATGGTTGAGCGGGAAGCCCAACTTGCATCATGACTTTCCCCATAGCCACCTTTTCATGTGTGAGTGCATACCAACCATGTGTATGGATCTCACCACCTTTTGGAATTCTCACCCAATGGAAAACCAAAAGTCTCATTGGCCCAAAGTGAGTACATATTTTCCTTTCAGACAAACAACCTAGATCAAATCCACAACTAGATGGAAAAATGATCGAAGCTTGATCTAACTTTTTCACATCACTCCTTGTGTGATATGTTATACTTATGTTTATTTTTACATGCAATCTTGATCCTGGGGGCTTGATCATCCCTCTTGAACATGATTCATCTCACCTTACTAGCATGAGTACATTAGATCTCACTCGACATGCATGATTCAACTACTTTAGTGTGAGTTTAAAGTAAATTCATAGTCTCACTAAAGTGGGGGCTAAATGTGTCACCAAAAGGTGTATACCTTGGAACTTTTTCACTCATTTTGGCCTTTTCCATTGGATTCTAGCCTTGTTTACCTTGATTCAGCCTTGTAAGCTTGCAATTCAACAATAACCTAATGGTGTTTTACCAAGATGTTGTGAAGTGTTGTAATGCATTTCCTCACTTTTCTAAGACCCTTTCAACATAATTCACCTAAATAATACATTCTTACACCTTCGTAAGCCTTATGACAAAGTGTTGTAAAGTGTTGTGATGCATTTTCACAGTTATCTAGGCTTATCACCCCTAAATTAACCCTATTTCTATGCTAATTTTCCCCTTTAATGTATCTTTAGTCTTGACCTAAGTGTGTTTCAAGAGGAAAAATTGATTAACTTCATTAAACACAAATTAACTCCCGACCACCACGTAATTTTTCCCAAGTGGACTAGGTTGCCACTTTGGGCAACCTAGTCGCTTTAGGCATAAATTTCAAATTTTAAATAAAATTCAACAGGAATCTTTCCTCCTAAACCCTAGGGTCAGCCTATCAAGTTGCATTTTGGGAAAATTAGGGTTTCACATGTACAAATAAGGTTTTTCATCCTCATTTTTCTCTATCCCAAGCTCATTTTTGCATCTCTCTTCTCAAGTGCTCAAGCATCCAAGACTTCACAAGCAAGTATTCAAGAATTAGAGTTTTACAAGCTATCTCCATTGGAGCTGATCTTGCATGTTGCATACCATCAACAAAAAAGGTGTGGTAAGCATTTCCATTAAGTTCATCATTCAAACTTGCATTCCTTTTCTTTTATCTCATTTTGGTTTAATCACCTACAAAGGGGTTTGACCTAGGAACACCCTTATTTCATAACCCCAATATCCTCTTGGTCTTTGCATATGATTATAGGTTTTTATGTAGATTTGATGAAGTACAAAGTGTTGTAATAAGTACAAACATTCTCCTCAAGTTACATCCAAGCCTCAAACCCTAGAAGGAGCAAGAAGACAAGCTACAAGTCACTTCCGGGAGTTTCTATCATGGATTGTTGCAGAAAAGGGAAACATCAATTGGGACCCACATAATTTGGCCCTAATTCCTTAGAAATCCACAAGAGGACTAGGCTGGCCCTATTGGCAACCTTATCCGTGTACTAGGCCCGGAAAAGGGTTTCTGCATTTTTGGGCACCCATTTCCCCGAAACTTGTTTTGGCAAAGTTTCTCGGTTGGAAAACTAGGTCGCTCCACTTGGCATAAGTGTCCTTATGCTATTTTTAAACATTTTCCAGAGGTTCCTAGGAGAATTCATCTGCAACATCACTTTTCCAGGTGCACCCCTTCTTTCCTTCTCTGTTATTTTCCAGAATATACACGTTTAAGTCATTTTAGAGTAGTTTTGCATTAGTTTAAGTTTTTTTTTATTCACATTTACATACATTTAGATTAGTATCATTTTACTTTCAGTTTCAACCACACATTACACACACTTATCACAACCTTCATCAATCAACCTTCCCCATTTGAATGTAACTGCCAAAAACCCTTGTATACAACTGTTGATTGGTGTTTTTGTGCACTTTCTCAACATAGGCAATGCATAGGTGCATTACCTCTCTTGAAAGAAAATATCCAGTAAATCACTTAAAATCACCCCAAGGTCAATCAGGTGTGAGGTCATGACTTGCATGGAATATCTCAGTTCATATTTGATGTGATTTTTCTGGTAATCAAAGGGTAGAATTACGTGAGTTAAGCTAGAAGGGGAATCGGATCTGCAAACGGAGTTTCTGAGGTGGGAAAGTTACTGTACATTTTATGCAGGCTCAAACAATAGTCTTGAACTCCATTTCTATTTTAAGATTTGGCTTTACAATGTGCAATGAACCTTAGGATAGGTTATTTCTAAAAAAAGGAAAAAAGGGCAGGGAAGAGGGAGGATTCCTAGACCTGCAACTACCAATGAATAGTGATCATGGAGGTCTCTACTATGGACAACTTCCTTAAAAGAACATTCCACTTAACCAGAAATTTCATAGTCTCATGAAATTTGAGCTATCTTTTAAGGACTACAAATATTTTACCATTCATTCACCATACATATGCATGAACAAAGATAAAGATTTAAAAGAAGCTTCAAATCTAGGTCTACACTAACTTTGCACAGCCATCTACTAGCAACAAAAAACCAAAAGTATGGACAAGGAAGGCATCTACACAGCACAAATCTTCATAACCAAGAAATAGCATTACTAAATCTACCAAAGCTAACTAAAAGGAAACTAAAACAACAAAGTAAATTTAACCAAATCATCTAATTATGAGAGAAGAATCATGAAACATAAGAAGAAACCCAGAAATGCACTAGAGTCAATGTATTTATATTGCAATTTCTGCACCATGCCTTTACAATAACTCAACTCTCCTTGAAAATGAGAGGAGGTCCCCTATTTATAGTGTCCTGAAAGTAGAATAAGTGGCCAAGATTGATTTACATTTGTGTGGCCACAATTCACTATAACCTAGGGCTCTACCTACCCCCCAATATATTACATTTTAAAATACATTTTGTCCATATCCCTATTTTGTCTTTTAGTGGCAGCACTGTAGCATTTTGTCCTCTTGCTGATTGCTCTTTGCTACAGCTACTCCTTTAGAAATTATTCATCAATAACAGGGTTGCCTTCTTGCTTCTTCAAAGCTGCATATTCCATGAATTTTAGGATCACCAGTCGGAGCTTATCCACCTCTATGATGTTGGGTCTCAGCACTTGGTAGCTCCACTCTTTGAAATTATCAATGAGCTTCTCCTAGTCCTCCTCATACTTGGAAGTGTGATCCTTGAATAGCTCGGATTGGGAAAAGGCTCGGGCATCAAAGATCATGAAATCTATAGTAATTTTGGCTGACATCCCATCTTCCATCCTCTTTTGGAAGTGAGGCTCTATATTTTTTGGATTGATTTGGACAATGTGCATATCATATCCCATCACTAAATTTAGATATCGGAGGCAATCCTCTCTGACTTCCTTGGACAATTCAATATCCAGATTTACCTTTTCAAGTATTTGTTCTAGCCTCTCCTTCTGATGATCAAAGTCTCATTTCCATACATCCATCAGCCAATCATCATCCTCCTTAAATGTAAACTCCTTTTCCCAAATCTTGCTTGCCAATTTGAGGATAGCCTCAATCTTTGGGTAAGCAGCCCCATATTTTACCAGGAACTCAATGGAGATTTTCCTCATACCTTCAAGAGACTTTTGTAATTCCAAGAATTTTTTTGTTGTCTGAACAACATGATTAATGCCCATGTTTCCAATATCCAAGACCTATTAGAACGAATTTTTCGTGGTCTTGTCCAAGTTCTTTCTTTTTTCTAATTTGTCAATCTGTTCTCTGGAAAAAAATTGAGGTGGGGTCGAAGATGTGGCTGGTTGTTCTTCTGTGGACAACCACATTCGGATGTAGGTTGTCAAATAAGCCACCTGTGCCTTAAGATCCTCTTTGGAAACTTTATCCTACTGAATGAGATGCACCACCATGGTGACGGATTCTTGGAGGTGATCTAATTTTTTCTCCCTGGTGCCACTCCCAAGTCGATGGTAGATATGTTGTAACTTATTACTTGTTTTCCCACACTGGCATAGCTATTTGTACTGATCTGGATCTGGAGACATTCATCATTACCTTTGATCTAATTCTCAATTTTTGCTCCTTCTTGGTGCTTATATAAGCTCAAGCTAATATAGCCTCTAGCCTTGGCTTTGGGTATTTTGGAGTGGGAGCCCTCTTTTCTAGTTGTCTCTCCAACTAGTCAGGCATCCAGAAATTTTCCTTAGGTGAGTCCTGTTGATCCCCTATTTTACTTCCTTTATTTGAATTGCTTTATCATTGAGAGCCTCCTGCTTTGTTTGTGTATCCTCCTTTTCCTCATCACGGTCTTGGATGCACACTATGTGTTTGATAGGGGATTTTGTGGGCAAGCGGTCACCAGGCTTGCTTTCCCCTTCATCACCCTTTACTTCTCTTTCCTCATCATGCTCGTGCTCCTCGGGCTGCCCAATCTCTAGACTCTTATAATTTTCAGCCTCTTCTTTAGGCTTATCTTCTTCCTTATCTTTTCGATCTTCATGAGGGAATACCTCTTCATCATGCCCAGGTGCATGGTCTCATTCTTCCACTAGAGACTTATCACCCTCTACTTTTGTGGCAGAAACCCTTTCTTCACTGATAGGCTATCTTTCAACCTCCTTATCTTCAATTTCCTTGAGTTGCTTGACCAACTCAACATCAAGCTATGGATCACATATTTCTTCAATTGTCTTTGTGTCTAGATCCTCGCCATCATCAATGGAAGACTCATAGGCAACCTCATTAATTTCCCGATGCTCATAAATGGGGTGCTCATGATAGTCATCTACCTCCTCTTCCAACCTCTTGGCTACCTCCAATTGTTGTCTTTCCAATTCCTTACAAATTTACATCGTGGATTCCATAGTGGGTGGCTCAGTAGGAGGAGGATGAATTGGGGTGTTGATCATTGCTTGGGAAATCATAGCCTACACTACCTGGTTTGAAAACATTCTCAATAGCTTAGATGGCACATTTTGCATATACTCCATGAAAGACTCTGGGAGGGCAAGGGTAGGCATTGCAGTTGAAGCGGAAAAAGTTGGAAGAGAAAAAGAAGGAGACATGGAAGATGAAGAAATTGGTGAAGTGGTAGCAAAAGATGTATCCACCAATATTACCTACACAATGGGAGAAGTAGATATGAGTTGGACAAAGATGTCCACTATAGGAAGAGAGGATGCAACTACTATGTGTGGGATAGGTGGGGTGGTAGAAATAGCGACAGTGGTTGCAGTAGCAAATGAAATAGGCAGGGACTTCGGCTGGTCAGCCTCCATCTCCTCTCCCTCATGGAGCAGATCTTCTTGGATTACTGGCATTTCGGTGATGCTGCCTATTCGCTTATGCTTCTTGGGAGGTTCACCTTTTGAGGCTTTTCTAGCGTACACCTTTGGGTTGGTTTGTTGCTCATCCATCTCCTTTCTCTTTTTTGATTGAATGGATCGAGGAGATTTTGATTTTTCTCAAGTTGATGTCATTTTTGCAAACTCATATCCACTTGGCTCACTTTCGAGTCCTTTGTATGTTACTACGACCCCTTATTGCCTCAAATGAGCAACTTGCCCATCAATCCATGCTTTTGTTCGAGCCTCAATAGGCTTGGTGAGAGTGTCAAGGTCATTGACCTCTTGCTCGTCTCAATCAATCATTGGTAGTGTTGAATTGGCGACGATGTTATACTTGGGGTCAATTATAGTGCTTTCCTCTTCCTCCAGCTAATTAGGCACTAAGAACAATTTCACCCTCTTTACAAAGTATGCGGTCATCCGCATATAGTGCCTAATTCGCACCTCAAAGTCATCTTTACAATCCACCCAAAAATCTTTGACACTATGGAGGTGGGAATACTCCTATCCAATTACTTTCCTGACATGATGGTATGGATCCACCTATGGTTTGATCGTGTGAGGCTTGAAATGATACTCTAACAACTCCTTTTCTAAATTTTGGGCACATTGGGAAGTGTAGAGCTCATACATCCCCTGCCAAGTGTGAGGGGATAAGGGATCCCCACTAGATGCTTGTTGCTCAAGATGGTGTGAATATGCCATAGCTACCAAGAGATTTCCAACAATATTATCGAGTGTTTTAGGGTACCGGGGTAGCTTGTTTGGTCTTTCTGAAAGTCCCTAGGTGTGGATGTAGGTCAACTTGGGGTATTGGATGAATAGGAAAGCATATTTTTTTAGAAAAGCTCGAGCACTGTGGGAGACTCTCCTCTCAAAGTCACCCCCGAGTAGCTTGATGATATAAGCAATGAATCCATCGTTCACTCTGCAATAATCTTTCTTGAAGTTCCTAAACTGTAGTTGGGGGTACTCGTCGAAATCCTTTAGTTCTCTACTAGGAACTTCATTTGGAGCCTTGAATAAACCATGGTAATGCCTCCTATCAGCCAGTGAGTATACTAGGTAAGAGGTCATATAGAACTTGGATTTCTTTTTGATGTTCATGAATTGTTCATGAAAGTTGTCACTGATTATTCCTCCCCAAAAGAATGTGGTGTCCTTTCCATAGAGAATGTGCTCAATAAAATAAACCATCCATTCCTAAAAATATGCCACAGTGGGGAGGCCCATTACCTTGCTCAATAGAGTGACCAGATCATGATAATCCTCATGGAAGTCACTCCTGAAGAACTCTTGAGGCACCTTTGTAGTGCTACCCATTTTGTCCTTCAGCCAATACTAATTTATAAGTTTCTTGCATCTCATGGGGTCTTCATCCCACATTTCCTTGCATTCCTGGATAGTAGGCAGCTCCATCTTTCTGAAGACAAGAATATGAAAGGTTTTCATTATTCCTAATGGTGACATGTCAGCCAGGATGTTCCTATCTCTGTCAACAATAGTTCTTGTTTCTGGTTGATATGCCTCCCTGCAAGCCATTACCAACTCGGGAGCAACCAAAGTGGGAGGAAAACCAAAATCTTTAGCTATCCCGTTGCTTCTAATTAACATTGCATTTTTTGTCTTGGGGTTTATCCTGACCCTCTATATGAAGTCATCAATGTTAACATGCCCAATATTAGTGTCACTAATATCCTTCCACTTGGTGGTGACCTTGGAGTGCAATGGTACCCCTTGGAATTGGTATTTCATTTGATCTTTATCTTTCTTTCCGCATGGAGCCTTGATAGTTCTCTTTCCTTTGTCCTTGACTGCCCCCAAGGATTTTGCACCCGATTCCATATATTCTACACATAGAGGTGACGGTAAGTACAAGTATGTATGATGATATGAATGGTTAGCCAAATCCCTAAAAAACATGGTTAAATTGGATAATTCATCAGTCATGAATCTAACACTTAATCAAAATTTCCATCAAAAGTTCACTGGAAGGAAATTGGATGGTCCGGGCCCTAGAGGCCAGACTTCCTTGGTCAAAATGTTGTTCTGAAGGGTGAACTGAGTGGGAAGACCCCGATGATTTCTCTCAATCTTGGATTTGGATAATGAAGTGTCTATGTGGGAGAGGGTAGCATTTTAGCACGTGGGTCGTCATTCATTTTTAGATTGGAAGTCATTTAGGTCACCATTAGGGCATCCAAAATCAAAATGAGGGAAGGTTGTCAAAGGTTAGTTGTTTGAAATAGCTTTGGAGAAATAGAATTCTAGAGGCGGAGTTCCAGAGTCTAGAACCCGGAAGGTAGAAGGACGTGTGTAAAATCCTTGTAACATTGAAAGGAAAATAAGGATGCCAAATTGCTTTCCTAATGCTAAAACAACAGAGGAGAAGTGCAAAAGACCTATTTTAAAACTTCTTAGAACAACTAAGATGAACACATACAGAGTAACAAGGGTAACAGAAATAAGCAATCACAAATAACACCATATTTACGTGGGAAAACCCTTCTGAGAAAAAACCCACCACACCAAGAGAAGACACTTTGTATTAAAGTAAAATAAATTACATACAAATCTCACAGTCCTCACTCTTTGATAGTTAGCTCATAGCAAGAGACTTTAGTTTTCATGCACTCACTGTTACAATACTTCTTTAAGTATACAATGAATACAACTCTCTATTATGTCTCTCTCTTCACCATCACCCTTCATTGACTTATATCAATGTAATCGACTATACAAGTCTTACATTCAAATTAAACATTCCAACCAATCATAGGTATTAATGATGCATCAATCACCCAATCAAGCAATCCAATCTTCTGACCAATCTACCCTGAAATCATGCATCGGGCCACCCAAGCATTAACTACCTTGCCTTAATCAAATTATGTCATCAGCTGAAACACATCTTGCAATTACTTCTTTCACAACTCTAGACTTCGACCAATAAGATGTTGAAAACTTGCCACGCGCTACATCTTTACTTGTTAGCCATGTCCAGTCATGTCAGAATGGTCAACCCAAGTGAAACATTTCTTACCATGCCACCACATCAGGCCAAAGAGACCACCATGGTATGGTGGTAAGCCCTTGTCAACCCATCTGCTACCTTCACCACACCACCGTCGAGCCCCGCGAGACCTCCCGCAGTATGGTCATGACACCACCCAACTATAGGTCCCTTCTAACACCCTCATGGTACCGAGGTAGTGGCTTGTCTGCCAGCCCATCACAAAACACTGCATCACTACCGAGCTTAGAATGATCTTCCACGGTATGGTTGTGCCACCGCCCAACTGTGAGGCTAAGCAAAGCCTCCTGCAGTAAGGTGGTAACCACCAGTGCTGACCATCGAGCTCCACCATGCTATCGTGCCCCAACCACAAGACCTCCATGGTAAGGATGTAACCATTATCTCTAACCTCCATGGCTTATTGTGCCATCGCGACATGGTTGAAAGGCCATCACGGTGAGGCAATAAGTAGCCTTCACCTAATTGTCACTGACCACCACTGCCATCATGCCACCAATGAACAACCTCCACAGTAGGGAGCTAAGGCTTCACACTGACTGTGCCCATCAACCGTGCTACTGCTAGCCTAGGAAGGAGACCCTGCGGTATAGCAGTGACACCGCCCAACCGTGGACAGACCAATAGAGGCCTGTGATAAAGCGGTAACCCCCAAACCATGCCTCTATGAAAGAGTCTCAACGGTAGAGCGGTAACGGATGAGAATGGTAATAAATTCGCCAAGTCTTTTCATAGGATCAACCCAAAAATTGAGGCACCTATTCCCAACAAGCTCCCACTTGATGAAGACTTCCTAGCTTCCTCTACACTTTGAAAAATTACTGACGATCATAGCCCCCAAGGCCCATTGAGTTTGTTCACCATCTAAACTTGTCCATGCTCACTGGCTTCGTTAACACAATTTTATCATTGTTCAAAGTTTCAACCTTTTCCAAATAGAACTTTCCATCGTCCACCATGTCCCTCACTAAGTGATACTGCACATTAATGTGCTTTGTCCTGGCATGGAAAGTTGAGTTTTTTACCAAACAAATGGCACTCTAACTGTCACAACAAATTGTAAGCTGCCCTACATTAAAACCAATATCAGAGCACAATTGACTCAGCCAAGCTGCTTCTTTTCAGGCATGTGTTGCTACCATGTATTCAGCCTCTGTAGTGGATAAAGCGGCTATAGCCTGTCGCTTGCTCATCCACCTGATTGCACCATAATTTAACATGAAAGTGTATCCACTGGTGGATCTTCTATTGTCAATGTCCCCTGCCCAATCAGAATTGACATATCCATGAATGCTGAGTGTTCTCTATGATGCAACCAAATTTCCATGGTAACATAAACCATATTTTGAAGTCCCCTCCAAATATGTGAACACTCTCTTCACAGTATCCCAATGCATCCTTCCTGGATTTGCCATAAATCAGTTGAGAACTCTGGCTACTTGGGAAATGTCTGGTCTTGTACAGACCATTGCATACATTAGACTGCCAACAACACTTGCATAAGGCACCTTGGTCATTTCCTCCATCTCAGTAGCAGATTTAGGACAATCTTCAATAGATAGTTTCATTCCTTGCAAAACTAGAACAACTAGCTGCTTCCAATCATCCATACCAAATCTCTCCAGAATTGTATTGACATACTTACTCTGACATACCCAGAGCTTTCTGCTTGTTTTGTCCTTGCTTATCTCCATCCCCAGAATATACCTTCTTTCACCCAAATCTTTCATTTCAAACTTTGCAAACAATTGAGATTTAAGATCGGAAATCATAGACTTACTATTTCCTATGAACAACATATCATCCACGTACAGGGTAATACTAAGAACACGATCATTTTAAAATTTACAATAGACACAATTGTCATATTTTGATCTCACAAATCCCATAGACAACACAAAAGTGTCAGCTTTTTGGTACCACATTCTAGGAGACTGCTTCAAACCATACAGAGATTTCTTTAATTTACAGACCAGAATATTTTTTACCTTTTTCAACGAAGTGCTCAGGCTAGGACATATAAATCTCTTCTTCTAGCTCTCCATGGAGAATCGTTTTCTTCACATCCATCTACTCAATCTCTAAGTCATATGTTTCTGCCAATGATAACAAAAATTTGATAGATATCAGCTTTGCTATAGGGGAAAATATTTCTCCATAATCAATTCCCTCTATGTGGGAAAAACCTTTTGCAACCAACCTTGCCTTATACTTTTCTACACTGCCATCTAGACTAGTCTTCTTCTTGAATACCCATTTACAACCAACAACCTTTCGCCCTTCAAGAAAAGGTACCAAATCCAAGGATTCATTTTTTCAATGATTCCATTTCTTTATTCATGGCTTCCAACCAAGAATTTGAATCAGACATGCTAATAGCTTCTTTTACAATCCTAGGCTCATCAGTGCTAGTAATCAAAGCATAGGCATAGTTTGAATCTAACATAGAGAAACCATACCTATTAGGTTGTCATTTTTCACGTGTAGACCTTCTTACTAGCTGACATTGTGGTTCTTTATCTTTAGTACTCTCAGAGCTGCTTGAACTCTCCTTAGTTTCAGGTACACCATGTAGTTCCTCTTTTTCTGGAGTTTGGAAAATCTGAACTACATCATTCTTTTTCACTCTTTTATCTGTCTCTAGCTATGGATCAACTACTGAAGGTTTCAACTCATGAAATATTACACTTCTATTGTACAGAACATTCTTAGTATTAGGATTCCAAACCTTGCATCCCTTCACACCAACGCCATAGCCAATGAAGATACATTTAATAGCCTTGGTCTCCAAATTTGATCTTTTCTCATTGGGCACATATACATATGCCTCACAACCAAAGACACGAATATGTCTAAGAGAGGGCTTATTACCAGACCACGCTTCCAAATGTGTCTTGTCAACTAGAGAAGAACAAGGTGAACGATTTACCAGGTAACATGCCATAGACACAACCTCAGCCCAGAACTTCTGCTCTAAACCAGTACTGCTCAACATACTTCTTGCTCTTTCCATTAACGTTATGTTCAACCTTTCAGCAACTCCATTCTATTGTGGAGTATAAGGTGTAGTTTTATGTATTTTAATCCCATGGTCTATGCAGTACCTTTTGAATTTTGTAGAACAAAATTCACCGCCATTATCCATCCTCAAGCATTTAATTTTTTTTATAGTCTGATTCTCTATCAAAGTTTTAAATTCCTTAAACCGACTGAACACTTCTGATTTACTCTTAAGAAAGTATATAAATGCCCTTCTCGAATACTCATTAATAAATGAAACATAATATCTAGACTTTGATAATGAAAGAAGATTCATTGGACCAAACAAATCAGAATGAACATAATCTAGTACACCAGAAGATTTATGAGGACTCAAATAAAATGAAACATGGTGTTGTTTTCCATAAATACAGTGTTTGCAAAAATTGAACTCAAGGTTACAATCATCAAGCCCTTCAACAAGATTTTTATTTTTCAAGGTTTTTAAACCTTTCTCACCTATGTGGCCGAGTCTATGATGCCACAACATGGTCTTCTCTACTGGGAGTTTCACCTCCAAGGCATTTTCAGCTGCAGAAGCATCTTCATCTTCCTCTACAGGAACCGCATTGCTTGACTTTACAGAGGCGTTGTTGCATTGAACAAGACATGCATCAAGCTTGTGCTAAGTGCTAGTATGTACAGAGCACCATTGTAGACTTCATGGACGTTCAGGAGTACAAAATCGACCAGACTAAGTCTTATCAGACCTCTCACTTTTCTATTTGCAAGGTTCCAATCTTCTTGCTAGATACTTTGTGGCATAGTTCTAGAAACAGTAACCCAGAGCTCTCTATCCACAAGCAAGTCTTCCATTTTGAGTTTCCATAACTCAAAGTTGCCACCATTGAATTTTTCAATCTCTACTCTACCTAATGTACTCGCCATCTCAAATAGAACTAGGTTCTAACTTTGTAATACTCCCACTGGAATAGTATTAGCACAAAAAATAGTCTTACTAACAAGGATAACACAACTAGCCAGGCTCTAATACTACTTGAAAGGAAAATAGGGGTGCAGAATCGCTTTCCTAATGCTAAACAACATAGGAGAAGTGCAAAAGACCAAATTTAAAACTTCTTAAAACAACTAAGATGAACATATATAGAGTAACAATAGTAACATAAATAAGCAATCACAGATAACACAAGATTTACATGGTAAAACCCTTATGGGAAAAAACCCACCACACCAAGAGAAGACACTTTGTATTACAGTAAAATAAATTACATACAAAGCTCGCAATTCTCACTCTCTGATAGTTAGCTCGTAGCAAAAGACTTGAGTTTTCATGCACTCACTATTACAATAATTCTTTCAGTATATAATGAATACAACTCTCTATTATTTCTCTCTCTTCATCATCACCCTTCATTGACTTATATCAATGTAATTGACTATACAAGTCTTACATTCACATTAAACATTCCAACCAATTGAAGGTCTTAATGATGCACCAATCACCCAATCAAGAAATCTGACATTCTGAACAATCTGCCCTGCAATCATGCATCAGGCTACCTAAGCATTAACTCCCTTGCCTTAATCGGATTCTATCACCAGCCAAAACACATCTTGTAATTACTGCTTTCACAACTCTAGACTTCAACCAATTAGATGTTGAAAACCTATCACGTGTTGCATCTTTACTTGTTTGCCACTTCTAGTCAAGTCAGACCGGTTAACCCAATTAACAAATATTTCTTTCGACACCACCACATCAGGCCAAAGAGACCACCACGGTATGGCGGTAAGCCCTTGTCAACCCATCTGCTACCTTCACCACACCACCGCCGAGCCCCACGAGACCTCCTATGGTATGGCAGTTGCACTGCCCAATCATAGGTCCCTTCTAACACCCTCGATTTACTAAGGTAGTGGCTTGTCTACCAACCTATCGCATAACACTACATCAGCTGCAAGCTCAGAATGATCTTCCACGGTATAGTGGTGCCACCACCCAATCGAGAGGCTAAGCAAAGCCTCCTGTGATCTGGTGGTAACTGCCAATGCTGATCATCGAGCTCCAGTGTGCTACAATGCCTCGACCATAAGACCTCTGCAGTAAGGAGGTAATTGTTATCTCTGACTGCCATGGCTTACCACACCACCATGCCATGGCTGAAAGGCCATCATGGTGAGGTGGTAAGCGGCCTTTTCTTAACTGTCACTAACCACCGTGCCACCAATGAACAAACTCCATGGTAGGGAGGTAAGGCTTCACACTGACTGCGTCTTTCAACCACGCTATCGCTAGCCTAGGAAGGAGACCCTGCGGTATAGCAGTAACACCGTCCAACTAAGGACAGATCGACAAAGCCCTAAGATAAAGTGGTAAATTGCGAGACCGTGCCTCTATGAAAGAGTCTCAGCAGTAGAGCAGTAAGGGATGAGAATGGTGATAAATTCGCCAAGTATTTTATAAGGTTCAAGCGAGAAGTTGAGGCACCTGTTCCCAACAATATTTTCAATCATTTGAGAGTTCAGGCCGCAAAGGCTGGGAAGCAGTTAAAGGTCGGCCTAGATAAATGGCTAAGCAGGGATGGAAGTCCAGAACCTGCAACCCGGCAGATCGGACCCGGATAGAGGTTTCGCTTTGCAGTTTGTTTTTAAAACTTGGTGGAAATCGTGATGTTAGGGTCCAAAGGTGGGAAGGACGACTTGAGTTTTCTATTTAGGATGGCCTAGACAGGACAGAATCTCGATGGTGGAAGTTTGGAGGTTGGGATTCGAGAATGGTAAAGACTGAGATTTTTGTTTCACTCTATCTTGAACTCAGGCGGGAAGGAGGCATTCAGGACCCGGAAGATGGAAGGCGATCATTATACGACCTAAAATGGTAGAAGGGTAATGGCGGGCCACAGATGGAAGGCTAGGGGTCGAGACTTGACACTCACTAGGAACTTAGATTTTCCTGATTTTAAACTAGTTTTGTTTGAGTGGAATTCATGAGCTCAAGATCCAGGTGCCGAGAGACAGTCCCTTGATAGCTGTTGGAAACGGCGAACTAGAAACAGTGGTCCATTGATGGAAATCTGCTGATTGGGACCCGATGGGTGCTTGGAGACATCATTCATTTTCTTGGTAAGTCTTACATCAGATGGTAAGCAGGAGTTTGAGGCCCAGATGGACGAGGTGAAATCATCATTCCAGAACTGCATAGAGGAAGCGGCAATCCAAAGGCGGAGTTCCAGAGTCTGGAACCCGTGAGGAGATTTTCCATCGAGGTAAGTTTTCCAAATTAGATTAAAAATAGCCAAGGTAGCAAGGAGCCCTGAGCCTAGAGGGCACTATTGCCTACACCAAAGAATAGTAATGGGAGGACCACATTCTGAGTTCCATTTCCAAGTTTTTTAGGGGATGTTTTGTAGATTTTAACACATGGGTTTTGTGGCATGATCTTCCTTCTATCAAATGCATATCATTTTATCCCCTATCACTCATCACTCAAGCATGAAATCATGAAAAATGAGGTAGGCTATCGAATGGCGAGCATACCTTGAAGACTACATGAAGACAAATGTTGAATTCGTAAAGAACGACAAAGTGGAGGCTCAAGCACGAGGGCGGCGAAGGTTGGGGAGGCGTTGAACTTATCTATTGTTCCTGACATGTGAAAATGAAATGTTAGAGCTTGTATTTATAGTCTTAAGTTAAATTAATGCCCTTAATAAATGCAGGTACAGTGGCCGATGAGGTTGGCGCATTTCAAATTAGGGATGATGGGGAAGGACCAAAACCCGAAGGCCAGAATGACGCTGGGGCACGGCCATCCAAAATTTTCCAAGTGAGAAGCTAAAGGAAAAGTAGGCATTGGGGTCTAAGTTCCAGAAGGACGTTGGTCGACGGTCATTCAAAATGGTGAAAACACGAAGTAAACCCGAAGAGCTGAGCCCGAAGAACATGATGGAATGCTAGATTTTGCACAAGTTACCAGACAAAAAATAGGAAACCAGATTCCAAGAATCGGAAAGATGTTGGTGAAAGGTTGCTTGTAAGAGCAAATGTGATAGGGAAACCTGAGAAGCGAAACTCGAGAAGGGAAACTCGAGAAGGGAAACCCAAGAAGTTAGGCCTAGGAGGTTCCACGGATGCTAGAAAAGGGAAAAGTAACAAAGGAACCCTGAAAGGACCCCAAGACTTAGCAATTTTTGAGGGGCAATACATGGTCAACCTAATATGAGACTTGAGAGACATGTTGACCATCTAGGACACCAAAATGGGGGCATGCAAAATGAGGTGACAATAAAATGACCTGGCAGGGCGAAAGAAATAGGGTCCCAATTCCGAACAAGGTGCGTGTGCTATAGGCACAACAAATGGCAACTCTACTGGGAGAACTCTCTTGGCATTCTGAAGATAAATATTCATTCTAAATCCAGAGTCTCTGGTTTCACAGACCAAAAGCCAATTTCCAAAGGCTGAACTAAGAACAAGTTAAGGACGGGAGCTGAGGTTGAATCACACCATGGCATCATCATGGAAGTGTATGCATGGTGAGTTCATTTCCTTTCCTCAAAAGCCATGTGGACAATTACTAACTGGGAGGGACAAAATATGTAATTCGTTTAACCCCAGAAGTAACCTTGACATTGCTTCGCTACCAGTCAAGCATCCATAGCCCCGACGGAGTAGTTGTTGTAACCCCACGAACATAGCTCTACTGCTAGCTAGGCATCCATAGCCCAAGTAGAGGTATTCGTACACCCATACGATTGCATAATTTTGTATTTTCTTTACTTTTTTGATATTACTTTGCAGTACTTTTCTTTGTTTTGCTCAACCGTGCAAGCATTGAAGCTCACTATGGGTTTGGAAATCACAGTGGTCACTAGAGAAGACTTTAGAATTTTTCATTTGTCTAGCCCTCCCAGCAATTACCACACAATTCTTTGGAAACCTTTAAGGTGTTTTTTGTGTATGATCCATGACAAGCGCAGGAGATTCAAACAAGAATACAATCCTAGATTAGTCTAGTGTTCAAAAAAGGAAACCAACGCTTAGGGATTTTTAGAGATTGGTAGTGGGGAACTAAGGCTTATCTAGAGAACAAAACAAGAGCAAGTAGTAGAGTGAACCGTTCATCAAGCACAACATGGCCACTGCAGCGGAAACAAGGAGACACTATCATCAAAACAAAATTATCAGGAAGAGAAAAATGAAACAAAGCAGGAAAGCAAAGCAAGGAAACTTACCCTAATCTAAATACAAGTATTTACAGGGAAAACTCAAAAACAGCTCAAGCTTGGAAATAATGCTTAAGGTGCTGCCTATTGATAGGCAATGGGACATCCTCACTAGTTAAGGTCTTTAGGTGAAAAGCATTGTCTTCAAGAATTTCAGCAATCTGAAAGGGGCCAAGCCAAAGCTTGTCAAATTTGTTGTGTCCCCCTTTATTTTCATGGGCCTTGTCCCAATATAGGACTAGATCAAAAATTTGGAAGGCCTTGATTTTGGCTTGTTCATCGAACCATCTTTTGACAATGCCCTGATTTTTGGTGAAGTTTTCTATTGCATGATCATGTACTTCTTCTAAATGCAATAGCTCAGCCAGGCGAGCTTCTCTTCTATCCCCTCCTTTGTAAAATTTATTGATGATTTGGAGGGTAGGGATTTTCAAGTGTATTAGAAAGATAGGCTCTAATCCATAGACAACGTGGTAAGGGGAATCTCCAAGGGTAGTCTTATGGCATGTACAATCTTCTCAAAGGGAAAAATGGAGCTGGGTATGCCAGTCCTTCAGGTTCCTATCAAGCAATTTTTTTATCATGGTAATCAGGTTCTTGTTGGTAGATTCGGCAAGACCATTCCCTTGGGGATAATAGTTGGAGGAAAATTTGAGTGCAATGCCATAATCAAAGGACTACCTAGTGAATTTTAAAGATACAAATGTGGGACCATTATCACATAGTAATGCATAAGGACAACCAAAATGGTTCAAAATAAAAATTTCCAAAAAATTAGTTACTATCTTCGTTGTGCATTCCCTACATGCAATTTATTTTGTCCATCTAGTGCAATAATCAGAAGTGGTTAAAATGTACCTATTTCCTACAAATGATGGAGGGCTTACTGGACCAATGAAGTCGAGACTCGATTGTGCGAATGGTCTTACCCCCAGGACTGGTTGCAATGGGACAGCAGCAATCCTTTCTCTAGTTGTCACGGTTTGGCGGACATCGCAAGTATAGATGTGGCTATGGGCATACTTGAAGACTGTAGGCCAATAATATCCTACTCTCAATATTTGATGTGTAGTAGGAAGGCCAAAACCATGGCCCATGCCAAATTTGTCGTAAAACTCTTTCAAGACATGATCTGCTTCTTCCTTGCCAATGCACCTCAGATATATGCCTTCATGATTCCTCTTGTACAATATGGCCCCTTGCAACATGTAACTATGCTTTTCAATCTAAGTACATGCTTTTGGACTCCCTACAAATGGGGCGGACATTTATGATCCAACAGATAATACACTATGTCATCGTACCATTCTCCTGGAGAGACATCCTCTAGCTAGTATTGTTGCACCATGAGTTCAAGTCCAGCCTCAATAACTACCTCTACCATCGTTCTGGTAATTGCCCACCCTCTCACCAATCTCATTGGCTAGATTTCCATATTATATTCCTGTAGAAATTTAATCCATTTTTCCCTTTGTTTTCCTAGCTCATTCTGCATAAGCAATGTCTTCAGGGCTAGGTCAGGAACTATGGCAAACACTTTGTTGCGTAAGATATAATTCTTGAACTTCTTTACTCCTTTAACAAGGGCATAGGCTTGTTTTTCTACATTGTGGTAACATAGCTCAACATCTTTCAAAGGGTACTCATGAAGGCGATTGGATGCTCATTCCCCTCATCGTCCTTCTGAGTCAGGATGCTAACACATGAATGATCTGAAGTGAACAGATAGATATAGAAGGGCTTCAGATAGTCTTGACTGACCAGCACTTGTGCTTGAGAAATTTATTGTTAAATTTCTCCAAAGGCTTTCTTCGTCTCAGGAGTCCAATCAATCTTGGCATCTTTCTTTAACATAGCATTGAGTGGTTTGACAATTTCAACAAAGCTCGTGATGAATTTACAGACAAAGTTGATATTTTCGAAGAAAAATAAATTCCTTCTTGTTGCTTGGTAGCTGAATCTTCATGATGGTTTGAATACACTTTGGATCAATGGAGATCCCCTTCTTTGATAAGACATGCCCCAGCAACGTTCCCTCAGTCAACCCAAAGATGCATTTCTTCGGATTGAGAGAAACCCCAAATTCGTAGCACATTCGAAAAACTTTGCATAAATCAGCAACATGATCACCCCGCTATTTTGAGAACACTATCAAATCATCCATGTAGATGATGATGCATTTTTTCATCAGATCCTTTAATACAATGTCCATTGCAAGTTGAAAGGTGGTGTCGGTGTTGATGAGTCCAAATGGCATTCATCTGTAAGCAAAGGTGCCCCACTTGATGGTGAATGTCGTTTTATGTTGGTCTTCATACTACAACATGACCTGGTTGTATCCAGAGTACCCATCTAAGAAGAACATCATCTGAGAGCCATTTACTATCTACAGGACCTCATCCAATGATGGCATAGGATAGTTATCCTTTTCTGAAGCTCTATTCAGATTGTGGAAGTCAATGCATAATCTAATTTCTCCATTCTTTTTTCTAACTAGGACCAAATTGGCCATCCACATGGAGTGTCGAACTGGAAAGGTAATCCTAGTAGACAATAGCTTCTGCACTTCCTTGTATATGATTGGCTCCAGTAAACCATTGATAGGGCATTGTCGCTATCAAAATAGCCTTACATCTGGTATGAGGGGAATGGTGTGCATGATGATTGATGTATCATATATTTTGAGGTCTTCGTAGCTCCGAGCAATGACATCATGGTACTTCTGCAAAGCATCCACTATTCCCTTCTTTTCTTCTAGTGTGCACACTTTGCCGATGAATACATTCCTTGCCTTGTTAGCTATTTCAAGGTTTTAGGTGTCAAAATGACTACTAATGGCGTCTTTCTTCATCTGTTGATCCTATCCTCTAATCTGGTCTAGATCAAATATGAGTTCGAGTTGGACCATCCCTCTTGGGATAGTATTTATCTTGAGGTTGATTACCCCTTCTATATCTGGCTCAACTTCCTTAGGTTCAATCTCATCTATTATTTGGGAAACAAACACATCAGAGCTGGTAATGAAATCCAAGATGTGTTTATCATCATTAAACACTTGAAAATTGGCTACATTGTCTAGTACAAATGGAATGCAGGTGAGCTCAACTGTAAACCTTTTGAGGCCAAACAATGACAATGACCGCAAGGTACTAGCCTCTTGGGCTAAGGTATTAGCGGTGTGATTTTGAGAGCATAGGATCAACTGGATATTAGAAGCATCTAACCCTTCTAATAGATTCCATACCCTATGGCTATAATTAGTGAGTCTCCAGTCATAACAAGAATAGAGCTTTCTTACTTGCTTTATCACCAACTCTGAATCCCTAAAGACTTGCAACACTTTAACACCTTTCCTCAATGCCATGAGGAGCCCCAAGACCAACGCCTTGTATTCTACTACATTATTAGTGCAATAAAATTGAAGCCTATGAGTAGCGAAGTACGACTTACCTCTGGGACTGATTAGTTCAAAGCCAACTCCAGCCCCATGCTTGGATTTGGACACGTCAAAGCATAGTGTCTAGAACCTAGGAGAGTCCTTGACCTTAGAATCGGCAATCTTGATTTCTAATTTTGATGGGGACTTCATTTCAGCGACCCTTTGAAGAGGTGTAGGGGCTGAATATGTCTTTTCTAGTGGTGTTGACCGAGCTTCCTCCTTTGGAGTGATTTGTCTTTTGATATGCTCAGTTGTTGTTTGACATAAACAACACTCAAATTTTGAATGGGCAGCATTATATACCCTGCACCAACTAGGCAACAAGAGTTCTTGAAAATTCATTCTGGTTCCCAAACTGAGCTAGTCTTGTACACATTTTTTAATAAAATCTTGGAAACCATCTAGCAATCCAAGATTATCATCCTCGCATGATTCTTCGTCATCTGACTTTGTCGGCATTTCCATGCTCTGAGGGGTATGGGCTAGGTTAGCAGGTGGACTACACAATACAAGAAGGACCTCCACTGTTTCTTCTTCTCCAAAGAATTCTTGTTCATCTGAATATGACACTAGAGAATAATTCCACAATTCGATTTCAGCAAACAACACTTCATTCGTGTTGTTGTATTATGTGACCATGAACCTCATGCTTGGCTCCCAATCAATTCAAATCTGATTTATAATCCCTTTCCATGGAAACCACAAATGAGAGTGGTCGTATGCAGCATATCCATTCAATGCCTTAGGTGAAATCCCTTCCTAAAATTATGCCATAGGTGTTCGGGATATCAACAACTTGGATATCAATGGTTTGTTGAATTCTAGGATCAGCAGCAATTGACATGGGTATTATGTTAATCTCTCCAACTATGTTGATCTCAGTCTTGTCAAGCTATGTTACTTTACGTCGGGATGGAGTTGGAACTATCCCCAAAGCCTTGCACACACTTAGGTGCATAACATTAGCGGAAGCTCCCGAGTCCAGCAAGCAATTATAGAGATTCTTCCAAAACACTCTAATAGTGGTCAGGAAGGGAGGAGTTTCGAACCTCCCTTGAAATAGTCCTCTGGAAACATGCACTTGGGCAACTTGACCCTTATCCTTATCATTTCCCTTGTTTTGGGTTTGTGTCTGATCTACTTCTTTGGTGGGTTGCTTATCTGGCTGTTGATTGGCAAGTGGATCAACCTTCTGATTGAAAAATTTGTCATACAACTGGTTCATTTCAATGATCCCCAAAGTAAACCCTCCTTGAAGGTGCTTCTTGAGTTGACCTGGCTGATGGAGTCCCATTTATCATTCTAAAAAAGGAATTTCTCATAGCTAGAACCTTGAGTAGCTCAAAGGTGGGCACACTTAGATTAACCTTCTTAAATTCTTCCACAATATACTCCCCCATTTGTTCAACTTCTTCATCATAAGTGATATTTCGGGAGGAGCTAGTGGTATTTTTGAAGGAGCTAGTAGGCTGCTTTTGGTTTTGGTTATGTTGTCTATTCTTGTTGAAGTACCATGTAGGTACATGGGGATATCTCGAATTGTTGCTAGCATCTGGGTCAGGATGGGTGTTGAAATTGTTAGGCAGAGTGGAGGTCGTAAAAGGACCACCAACTTGACCATCGGCCTATCTATTCCTAAGGTCATAAGGGGTAGTCCTTTGGTGAAAAATTTGGACTTCATCTTCCCTAGGCTCTTCCTTATCCTTAAGACCATTATCTATAGGATCGAAAAGTTGAGCCAAAGGACTTTCAGAACATACCTCTTCTGCCTTGTCATGGTTTTTCATAGTGATCCCTTCCTGCTCTAGCACATTGCACTCAGCCTTTGGGAAAGGAGCCTGATTAACCACCATCACAGAGGAGTCATATGGTTCAGAAGGAACAATGTCTCTGCATCCTAAGCTATCCACAACATTTTGGACTTCAACCTGAAAAATTTCAGTAGCCATCTGGAATTCTGGACAATCCAATTCAGAATGTCGACTCATTTTATGTATGTAGCACCAACTAGATAGAGTAACCTTAGCCAAATAGACTTCACCTGTAGTCTTGTGATTGTTGTTGGGTTGATCGAGAGGTGTGGGAACACCACCATTGTTAGGCATTGTGTTCCACATCTGGTTATGCTTCTAGAAAGGACTTTTGTTGAAGTTCTACCTTGAATTTTGATTCCTATCATAATTATGTCCGAACGATGTGATGGTATCACAGTTATCCCTATTGTCATGGTCATCATGATTGTCATGGTTGAGGTTAGCCTAGATTCTTTTCTATGAAGCCTGCAGTTGATTGTTTTGATTCCTCAAATGGGTCATCTCCATAGACATTTTCTTGATCATTTTCATGAGTTCATCAATCGGATCCTTTTCTGTGTTGTTCGGTTGTGGAGCCACATTTTGGAGGAACATTGACTGAGCCATTGGCTGATTTTGGTTAGTGGGAAAAAATTCAGATGCTTGGAGATATGTTTCCACTTGGGGTAGTTGACAATGGACTTGTTGTTGGGTGGGTAGAAAATAGTGAGGAACTAGAGATGCTTGGTTCATTAGTTTTCTGGGGTTCGGTACTATGGGCAAATGTGGTATCGGATTCATGAGGGGAGTCTGATGTTGCAAAGCTTGAGTAAGCCCCTGAATCTATGAAGGATGAGCAACCTGCCCCAAAGAGGGCAGCAGACCAGAAATATGTTGTCCCAAGTCCATGCGAGCAATGACAGCCTCCGCGTATGCATCTACCAATCTGGTAGGCGGTGGTTGCATCCTCTTTACTAATGTTACAGTAAAATTGTCCAATGTTGCATAATAGATAGGTAAAATAGTAGCATCATTGAACACGTATGGATCTTGCAGTCAAGTGTATGCTCTCTGGAATCAATCATTAAAGGATTTGATTGGTTCATCGACCTCTCTTTGAACTAACAAAAAATTTTGGTATGACTCTGCTGGGCTAATTGGAGTCTTGAACTTCTACAGAAAAGCATTTTTTAGAAGGTCCCATGTGTTGATAGTTCCTATCGACAAGTTGGCATACCAATAGAAGGCCTCCTCCCGCAAGGAGTAGAGAAAGATCTAGAAAACCATATCCTCATGTATGATTTGCATAGTCTTCAAAACAATCTCAAAAATCTTGGCATGCTCGTCTATTGTCCTTTGCGGATCTCTAGGGTTGAACTTCAAGCAAAATCTCTCAGGGTTCTTTGGCATGTCATGATAGAGGTTGATGGCCAAAGGAGATGGATTGGTTCCCAATCATGCCGTCGGAGGGGGCGGTGGAGGTGGTTGCACGATATTGACTTGTGGCTACAAAGGGGCAGTGGCGACTGATGGAACAACTCTCAGATTTGGGCTGGAAGGCAGCATCTAGCCCTAATAGAGTGATAGCCTCGAAGGCTATTTGGAGTAGATGAGTGGGAGAATATGTTGCCGAGAATGAAGGAGAAGACGATGGTGAATGGGTAGAAAAGGAGGATGAAGGTGAAAGTGAAATGGGCTGGTCGGATGTGTTGAAGGTGGAGGCTTAACCTTTCTTAGCTCTCTTAGCTTAGGTAGGGGGTGGTAGCTCTTGGAACTCTACTTTGTTTGGTGTACACCTTAATATTTTGTGAAATATTTCAAGGGAGAAAGACCCAATTCGATCCAGCTTAGCTCCCAAATGGCCCTCCTTCTAGCGCCAGTTTTGTTAATGGGTGTTTTTGTGCACTTTCTCAACATAGGCAATGCATAGGTGCATTACCTCTCTTGAAAGGAAATATCCATCAAATCATTGAAAATCACCCCAAGGTCTCTCAAGTGTCAGGTCATGACTTGTATTGAATATCTCAATCGATATTTGATGTGATTTTGCTGGTAATCACAGGGCAGACTTACATGAGATAAGATGGAAGGGGAATCAGATCTGCAAATGGAGTTTCTAAGATGGGGAAGTTACTGTATGTTTGCTACAAGTTCAAACAGTAGTCTTGAACTCCATTTCTATTTTAAGATTTGGCTTTACAATATGCAATGAACCTTAGGATAGGTTATTTCTAAAAAAAGTAAAAAATAGCAGAGAAGAGAGAGGGTTCCTAGACCTACAACTACCAATGAATAGTGATCATGGAGGTCTCTACTGTGGACAACTTCCTTAAAACAAAATTCCACTTAACCAAAAATTTCACAGTCTCATGAAATTTGTGCTATCTTCTAAGGACTGCAGATATTTTACCATTCATTCACCAAACATATGCATGAACAAAGATAAATATTTAAAAGCAGCTTCAAATCTAGGTCTATACTAATTTTGCATAGCCATATACCAATAGCAAATAGCCAAAAGTATGGACAAGGAAGGCATCTAAACAACACAAATCTTCATAACCAAGAAATGGCATTACTAAATCTACCAAAGCTAATTGAAAGGAAACTAAAACAACAAAGTAAATTTAACCAAATTATCTAATTACGAGAGAAGAAACATGAAACATGAGAAGAAACCCAAAAATGCACCAGAGTTAGTGTATTTCTATTGCAATTTCTGCAACATACCTTTACAACAACTCAAATCTCGTTGAAAATGAGAGGATGTCCCCTATTTATAGTGTCCCAAAAGTAGAATATGTGGCCAAGATTGATTTACATTTGTGTGGCCACAATTCACTGTAACCTAGGGTTCTACCTACCCCCCAATATATAACATTTTAAAATACATTTTGTCCATATCCATGTTTTATCTTTTAGTGGTAGCACTGTAGCATTTTGTCCTCTTGTTGATTGCTCTTTGCTATAGCTACTCCTTTAGAAATTCTTCATCAATAATAGGGTTGCCTTCCTACTTCTTCAAATTTGCATAGTCCATGAATTTTATAATCACCAATTGGAGCTTATCAACCTCTATGATGTCGGATCTCAACACTTGGTAGCTCCACTCTTTAGAATTATCAATGAGCTTCTTCCAGTCCTCCTCATACTTGGCAGTGTGATCCTTGAATAGCTCGGATTGGGTGAAGGCTCAAGAAACAGAGCTCATGAAATCTATAGTAGTTGTGGCCGATATCCCATCTTCCATCCTCTTTTGGAAGTGAGGCTTTATATTTTTTGGATTGACTTGGACAATGGGAATATCATATCCCTTCACTAACTTTAGATCAGAGGCAATCCTCTCTAACTTCCTTGGCCCATTCAATATCTGGATTTACCTTTTCAACTATCTATTCTAGCCTCTCCTTCTGATGATCAAAGTCTCATTTCCACACATCCATCAGCTAATGATTATCCTCCTTAAATCAGCCACCTGTGCCTTAAGCTCCTCTTTGGAAACTTTATCCTGTTGAATGAGATGCACCACTATGGTGATGGATTCTTAAAGGTGATCTACTTTTTTCTCCATGGTGGCCACTCCCAAGTCGATGGTGGATATGTTGTAACTTATTTCTTGTTTTCCCACCACCGACATAGCTATTTGTACTGCTCTGGATCTAGAGGCATCTATCATTACCTTTGAGTTGATTCTTAGTTTTTTCTACTTCTTGGTTTTGATATAAGCTCAAGCTAATATAGCCTCTAGCCTTGCCTTTGGGTCTTTTGGAGTGGGCGCCCTCTTTTCTAGCTATCTCTCCAACTAGTCAAGCATCAAGGACGTTTCCTTAGGTGATTCCTATTGATCCCCTTTTTTTCTTCCTTGATTTCAATTGCTTTATCATTGAGAGCTTCCTGCTTTATCTTTGTATCCTCCTTTTCCTCATCAGAGTCTTGGATGGACACTATGTGTTTGGTATGGAATTTGGTGGGCAAGCATTCATTGGGGTTGCTTTCCCCTTTAGCACCCTTTTCTTCTCTTTCTTCATCATGCCCATGCTCCTCAGGCTACTCAATCTCTAGATTCATATAATTTTCAACCTCTTCTTCAGGCTTACCTTCTTCCTTATCTTTTCACTCTTCATGAGGGAATACCTCTTCATCATTCCTTGTTGCACGGTCTCGTTCTTCCACTAGAGACTTATCACCCTCTACTTCTATGGCAGCAACCCTTTCTTCAATGATAGGTTGTCTTTCAGCCTCCTTGTCTTCAATTTCCTTGATTTGCTTGACCAACTCAGCATCAAGCTCTGGATCAAATATTTCGTCACTTGTCTTTGTGTCTAGATCCTCACCATCATCACTGAAAGACTCATAGGAAACTACATCAATTTCTCGATGCTCATAAATGGGGTGCTCATGATAGTCATTTTCCTCCTCTTCGAACCTCTTGGTTGCCTCCAATTGTTGTCTTTCAAATTCCTCATAAATTTGCATCATGGCTTCTATATTGGGTGGCTTAGTAGGAGGAGGAGGAATTGGGGTGTTGATCATTTCCTAGGTAATTGCAGCCTACACTATCAGGTTTGCAAACATTCTTGAAAGTCTGGATGGCATATTTTGCATATATTTCATCAAATACTCGAGGAGGGCAACGGTAGGCATTGCAGTTGCAGCGGCAGAAGTTGGAAGAGAAAAAGAAGGAGACATGGAAGATGAATAAATTGGTCAAGTGGTAGCGGAAGATGAATGTGTAACTCATATTTTTCAGAATTTGTGGATGGATGCTAAGTACTGCACAAGATTAAACATCAATTCTAATCTAAATAAAACAACAAAGAATGATAAGTAAGCATGATTAATCTAAACTAATAAAACTAGAATGATCTCACCGAATATGAAAATACTTCCTCGATTTATCTGAATTGCCCTTCTCCATTTTTTTATCTTGTTATTCTTGCCCTCAGATATTTGTGTGTTTGAATGCAAGCATAACTTCATCGAGTGTCTCAGCAAAGTATCGAAGATTGTTTCTTCTCAAAAGTGTATAATGATTTCGGGAGGGGGAATAATGATTATGACAGGCCATTTTATAGATTTTGTGTTTTCGAACGATCAGCTCAGATTGAAAGAGAGATCGACGGATGAGATTGATGAATGCCATGCAATGAGTTATGTGACAGATAGAATGTGAGTTACAATGTGAGTTCAGGACACGAGTTCAGAAAAGACTGTAGATAAAGACTAAGTTAGAACATGAGTTAAAACACAAGTTCAACATCTTAATCTCCAAAAATAGAAGAAATAGACTTTGTATGCAAAAGCCAAAGTTAGAAGTTGAAGATGAGGAATTCAAATGCATAATTAAATTAATTAATTAAATAAAAGATATTTAATTAATAGATGCATACATGCATATAAGTTAGAACTAGTTAATCGACTAGTTGTGACAGAGAGTCTTCTCGTAGAGATGATCAGCAGTTGAATTCAAAGATAACTCGAGAACTAAAAAAAGATCTTGAGTCAGAGTCAGAAGGTGAGTGAACGATTAGATAACTGATTGACAGAAGAAAGTGACATAAATAATTAAATATGAATTAAATGTTCATTTAATTCAACATTCAAAAATAGAAGATTTAATTAAATAAATAAAGTAGTTTATTTACTTTGACTTTCGAAAAGGGTAGAATTGAATAATTAAATAATAAATATTTAATTATAGTTGAAAAGGGGGTTAAATGAATAATTAAATAAAG
Organism: Sequoiadendron giganteum; assembly: GCA_007115665.2. Lineage (NCBI taxonomy): Eukaryota > Viridiplantae > Streptophyta > Pinopsida > Cupressales > Cupressaceae > Sequoiadendron > Sequoiadendron giganteum. The sequence continues at coordinate 75,488,052 of CM021104.1, read as the reverse complement.
ATATTTAATTATAGTTGACATATGATAAAAAGAGGGTTTAATTAAGAAGGAAGAATTAATTAGTTAGGGACATAATTAAATAAACATGATTTATTTAATTATCCAAGTTGAATAAAGATTAATGATGAATTAATGAATTAATTAAAAAGGAGTATTTAATTAATAGAGGAAATGTGTTAGAAAGGGTAATTAAATAATTGACATTATTTAATCATGACCATGGACTATAGAATATTATTTCGATTATGTACTTGTAGGCCTAGACCAATTTTAGGTATCTATAGTTTGCCCCTCTTTAATACAATGTTGGTACAATGTTGTGTCAAAGAAAATATGCCTCGGTCATGTCCCTACACGAAACAGGTTAGGGTATGCCCCCTCGGGAAAATTGACATTTTTTTGAAACATTTCAAAAAAATTAGGAAATATTCCCGATAAGTCAAGATGATAGTCAGAAATGCTATGGAGTCGACGGAATTGAATTTGGAGTTGATACAGACGTATACGAGTCGTTAGAAGTTGAAAGATTACACGGCCAATATATTAGGGCTGAGAAAATGCCACTTTTAACCTACCTATAAATAGGAATTAGGCCTAAAATGAATTGATTTGCACCCGGAGGAGATAGAAAAACTAGAGATTTTGCTCTGACTGACGGAGGAAATGGCTCCTATTCCATACACCAGACATCAAGGATATCGGATCTGAACCTTCAGGAAGCCAGCCAATGCAGGACCACCAGTATGTACTCAAAAACGAGATCTTTTAATGTATTTTTGGCACATTTTTCTAGGCTTAGAAAATGAATAAGCAAATGCGGTGCGTCGTAAACGACGCATATGTCATCGTATTCGCCGCATCTAACTGCGAAACGATGCATCTGCAAAAACTCGCAAGAGTAGTTTTAGCTGATTAGGGAATGACCGCATGTGTGGTTGTGCAACGCAAATGCATTAGGGATAGACGCAACTATATGCATGAACCACATATGTGTTTAGTGAAATGTATATGTAGGTGGAGAACAGAAAATGTAAAATGAACCGCATGTGCAGTAGTCAGAAAGGGGTGGTGAGAAATTGCGACACATATGCATTGTACAACACGTGTGAGGCTCTATGCAACGCATTTGCAAAAAATACACCGCATCTATTAAAGTGAGCTGCATTTGACTAGCAAAATTTTTTGAAAATTTTTTTTGGAGGAAAATTTGAAAAAATATTGACATCATGGGTAACTTGTAGGTGGTGATAGATCCTATCTACACATGGGAGTCACGACCAGATACATTTTCCTTGAGAGACAGTTTGAGCTCTACAGAGGTTTGATTACAATGGGTTCTAGGTCTACGGCATTGTTTGTCGATGCTTGCCATTCGGGCGAATAGGGGGATGTTGATGGCACTTTGTGAGCGATGGCATTCTGAGACATCATCATTTCATTTTCTGACTGGGGAGGCCACTATCACATTAGAGGATGTGTATAGGATTTTGAGGCTGCCCATTAGAGGAGAGCGGGTTACATATGATACCCAGCGAGGATTGACTGAGTTGGTGCAATTTTATCAAGTTGATGACATCAATAGGCTCGGCATTGAGCACTACAAGATTAGATGGCCATTGTTAGCAGACAGATATGACAGGATTGATTGTATCCTATGTATATTGATTGGGGGTATTGTGCTTCCAGACAGACGGGGACATGGCTTTCCAGTGGGATGGGGAGCTATGTTGGTTGGTATGTTGGAGAGTGAGATGAGATATGCATGGGGTCCATGTCTACTCGGAATGTTGTATTTCCATTTATATGACATTGCTTATAGAGATGCATAGTCATTGAGTTGTGGGATGACATTGCTGATGATATGGGGCTTTTAGAGGATAGTTGTATTTCATCCTCCAGTGACAGTAGAGCGAGAGGGGAGATACCCATATGTGTTTCGATATACAGGGTAGATCACACAATCCCATATGGGTGACACAACATACTGGTGACATGCCTTGGATACTCTCGATCAGTTCATATGGAGACCTTACATGGATTGTGAGGAGTGGGTGGATGAGGACATACATTTGTCATTTTGCAGACAGACACAGTATCTCATTAGGAGGATTGTTTCAAGTGTGCACATTATCAAGCAACATCTGCCAGACAAAGTGCTGAGACAGTTCAGGGAGGTTTAGGATGAGCTGCGGAGTAGAGCAGAGTTTTCTCGGTCATCAAGATACTTTCCATGGTGGGGACCCATGATTCTAGTGACTACAGCGGAGATAGAGATACATGCTCTTCAGCCAGTACAGTGGGGATGGAGAGGCGGATTAGCAGATCCAGGGACCATAGTTGCCTATGATGCATGGTGGGAAGTGCATCGCCCGATTCCTTATATAGATCTGGACCAGCCAACACCAGTCGACAGACGAGGCACAGGACCTAGAGGACGTCAGAGAGGTGGAGGTGCCAGAGTTGGTAGAGTTGGTGGTAGAGGTGATGGAGATGACGGCAGAGGTGGAGGTAGAGGCGAGAGACGAGGATGGAGAGGATGGAGAGGGGGTCAGGCAGGTGGAGATGTACTGATGATAGATATCAGAGGGAGAGTGGATGTTCGTGAGCATGCTGCAGTGGAGGTAGTGGCTGAGGAGCATGTAGATGTAGATTGGGAGTAGAGGATGTCGTAGAGGATTCTAATGCAGACATGGCCTTAGATCCTCTGGGTGTGTTAGCAAGATATGGAGAAGATGATGTAGAGGATGATATTGAGGAGGATGTTGAGGAGGAGGCACCTATGGAGGAGCAGGAGAGAGAGCTCAAAGATTGGATAGTGGAGGGGAGACAGGATGAGGATGCTCCTAGAGACAGTGACAGGGAGGCTATGGAGGAGAGACTCAGACTTATGACGGTAGAGTTTGAGGCAATGAGACTAGAGAGAGACAGTGCCTACTTAGAGAGGGACAGTGCCTATGTAGAGAGGGATAGTGTGCAGATAGAGAGGGATAGTGCTCTCATGGAGAGCCAAGCTACAGCACAGAGGCAGGAGATAGAGCAACAGTTCGCAGAGGTTAGATGCCTTTGTAGTGGGTCTTCATCTAATGGCATGGTATGAGAGTTAGTTAGATCGGTGGAGAGAGCCACTTATTACAGGGATTTGTATGATGCTGTAGTGCCAGCAGAGAGATGGGGTCCTACATTTTCAGAGGTACGTAGTCAGAGCAGAGGTCATACTCAGAGTCAGAGGACACAGAGCACCGAGGGGGTGATAGGACCATCGAGGCCGAGTCCATATGATAGGCCTTCCAGCTCACAGAGGCTACCTCCGACTGTATTCCCACCACCATCACCTCGTGACAGTAGGGGTAGCGGGACAAGATGATAGGGACTTCAGATACTTGTAGACATTTGTGTTTTTGATCAGAGAGCCTATGAGCTCATGTTTTATTTATTGATACATTCAGACATTGTACTGTGACACACTTTTTGAGCGATATATACATGATTTTGGCAGCTTTTACATGATATGCAATTCTATGTTATGTATGATGCTTTATTTCTACATGATGCTTATATGTGATGGTAATATGGACATGCAATGTTTACATGATGTATGTTATAATGATGCAATGCCTATTACGCCATGATGTGAAATACAATGAAAATGAAAGGTACTATATGAAATGTTTATTGAATGGATGTAGATGCAAATGACCTAATGTGTTTTTTTTTTTTTATTGTGTCACAGGACTTTATCTTAATGTCAAAGAAGAGAAATGTTAGGATGAAAATGACTTCAGAATGTTAGTAAGAAATAATTAAGGTCATGATGTGAAATGTAATGTAATGAGATAATGATGGTTGATCAATTTAAGAAAAAGATATAACCTTTGATATATTGCCAAATACACTATACTTGCTTTGTTATCATCATTGGGTGGGACATGACACAGATGGATAGTACACAAAGTTATCCACCTATGAAAAATAGATAGTCGTAGACAAGGAGTGTCCTAACTCAAACTAAGGACATGATGCCCCAGTCGTTTGGTCAAGACAAACCACAAACAATAGAAAAATAAAAGATGGGTCATGAGACGTCATTGCTCCTCTAAATCCTTGATAGGACCTCCTTGAGGAAACTAGTAACATGACTCAAAAACCAATGTGAAAAAGACAGTTGACAGATAGCAGCCAAAGAAAAAGAATCCTGAGATGTCAATGCTTCTCTAAATCCTTCAAGGGACATCCTTGAGAAAGCTAGCAACAGGATCTTGCACAAATCGATAAAAAGATAAGACAAAATAAGATATAAAGTCATAAAGCCAAATAAATTTATTCACCAAAACTTGATCTTGTGGGATTGTTTGATGTTGATGTTTGACATAGCGTAATGTGAGAGAATGACACATACTGCATAAGACGTTGAGTCTGGTTTCTACTTGGTGACTTATGTATAAGGCATGACAAAGCCTGGTTTCAGTAAGACACGTGTTGTATAAGACGTTGGAGTCTAATGACGTTGAAGTGACAAGCCACATGAGATTATGACAATTTGATGACGTCTGTTGACAAGAAAGACATATCTTGCTAAGACATGGGTTGATCGCTTTGACAATGTGTTTGATATTGACTTGATGACTTGTTGAGATGTTTTGCCTTGTTGTTGCATGACTCGTTTTGATTCATTGACTGATAAAAGTGTGTGCGTGTAGACAGTGTATGACATGAAATGATACCTTAAACTATGATATGCAACTTGTGTGATAGTGATTGTGAATGAACCCTATTGGACTGAGCTAGTGTGGTCTCGGGAGCTCATCAATTGATTAGCCTTGCCTATGTTGTACATGCAGAGACCTCATAGTTCGACACAACCAATGACTTTGAATATACAAAGAGTCATGATTTAAATGTGTGTGATACATGACAAACCTAGACTAACAGACCTAATGCATCGGGGGCACATCGATTGACGCCCTTGCCTACATCCCAGTCGTAGAGGCAATGTAGTTCGACTATGTCTATGACTGACTTAACATGATCGACGTGACATGATTGACTAGACATGACTAACATGACATGATGGACTAGACATGATTGAATTGACTCTGTTTTTGGGATTTTTTGACATTTTTCTGATTTTTTTTGGATTTTTGATGTTTTCTAATGTTTTTGGGATTTCTCAGGATATTTTCGATAGTGTGACGTTATGTACAAAGTGTTAGGGCACAGAACAAGGATTTTCCCCTAGTCAGGAATAGGATTTGGAAGATGGAATGGATTAGATGACGAAATGGACTTTGATGTCAATCATTCCAAATGATGGATAGGACAACCATTTATTATGAGTGATGGTGAAAAAGTCTGATTAGAATGATGGTAGACGGAAGAGTGAGCTTGACTACACATGGTGCCTGTTTGCTAGGTTTTCACCATAGTACTTATCCATAGCACCACCGAAGCGGTTTTCACTAGTGGACGGATTTATTTCTCTTTACTTTTTTGATTTTCTCAATTTTTTTGGTGTTACAAAGATGCCTGTTTGCTAGGTTTTCATCAAGGTAACCATTTTTTTGTTTTTTCATTTTTTTTGTATTTTTCCAAATTAAGACATGAATTCTCGGAGACTTAAGCATAGAACCTCTTTAGATGTAGACTGTTGATAGGGGACAAAAACAGTTCTCCTTCAGGAGTAGAGAGTTGGTACGCTTCTGACCCAAAGGCCTCTATGACAATGTATGACCCCAACTAGTTAGGTTCAAACTTTCCTAGTTTCTCGCGTTTAGCTTGGTTCTTAGGATTCTCCATTAATACCAGGTCACCAATGTCAAAGTGTCTATTGAGAATCGTTTTGTTGTAACTACGACGAAGACGATTCTGATATGCTTGTAAATGATCTAATGCTTTATGTCTTCGTTCATCCAACAATTCTACCTCTTGTAACCTAGAGACATGGTATTCTTCATCATCGATATGACCCTTCAAGGATACTCGTAGAGAAGTTATTTCAACCTCAATAGGTAAGATATCTTCAGACCCAAATACGAGGGAATATGGAGTGGCACCAGTGGGAGTACGGATAAATGTACAATAAGCCCATAAGGTAGGATTAAGTTGTAGGTGCCAGTCATGACCAAAGTCATTGACAGTCTTCTTAAGGATTCTAACAATAGTCTTATTAGATGCCTCAACTTGGCCATTACCTTGTGGGTAATATGGGGTGGAAAAATGGTGTTTGATGTGGAATTCTTCACATAAATGGCATACTTCTTGGTTCTTGAATGGGCGGCCATTATCTGTGATTATGGATTGAGGCACACCATATCGACAAATGATATAGTTTAGGATAAACTTAGATATTTGTGTGCTGGTTATGTATGTCATGGGGATGGCTTCGATCCATTTCATGAAGTATTCGGTAGCGGTGATGATGAATTTGTGGCCATTGGATGATGAAGGGTGTATCTTACCTATGAGGTCAAGTCCCCATTAGGCGAAGGGCCATGGTGAAGTAATTAGACGAACCTCCTACACTGGGGCTCTTATCAAGTCTCCATGTATTTGACATTGTCTACACTTCTTTACGAAGATGTATGAATCTTTCTCCATAGTAGGCCAATAGTAACCTAGTCTCATTATCTTATGGGCTAGAGTGGGGCCACTCGAATGAAATCTGCAGATACCCTCGTATACCACTCGCAAGGTATTTGTGCTTCCTCAGCATCAAGACATCTCATCAGGGTGTTATCTAAGGTACGTCTATATAGGGTTTCTCTGATGATGGTGTACTTGGCTAACTTTCAGATGAAATTTCGACATTGGTTATTGGACAAATCTTGAGGTAGGGTGTGGTCAGTGAGGTAATCGAATATGTCTTTATACCAAGGAGACGTAGGACCAACAATGGTACACACTATCATAGTATCAGGGACATCATAAGCGGGGATTAAAAGCTATTCAACCAGAAACTCAAACTTAGGCACATTACTTGGGATATCCAACAAAGAACCCATGGTTGCCATTGCATCTGTAGCTCTATTTTGGATACGTGGTATTTGTTGAAAAGTTATGTCATTGAAATACTATTTGAAACTATCAACCATCCTCTTGTAAGGTGCAAGCTTCTCATCCTTAGTCTCATAATCATCATTCACCTGTCGGATTACCAGTTGAGAGTTACCAAAGACATGTAGGCTCTTAATGTTCCATTGAGCTGCCATTTTTAAACCTATCACTAAGGCTTCATATTCTGCTATGTTATTGGTACAAGGGAATGCAATCCTGAATGATTTAGGAATGGTATCACCTTGAGGTGTGACAAATAAGATACTAGCCCCTAAACCATGATTTGTATGTGATCCATCAAAGTATAGTTTCCACTTAGTTTTAACCTCAAGGTTGAAGAGAAATTCATTTGGAAAATATGCTACTAATGGATGATTTGCCTTTATAGGTGCGTCTGCCAGTTGATCTGCAATGACCTGTCCTTTTATTGCCTTCCTTTCGACATACTGAATGTCATACTCGCTAAGTATCATAACCCATTTAGCCAATCGGCCTATTAAAGCTTCCTTACTTAGGAGGTATTTAAGTGGATCAATTTTTGCAATCAACATGGTTTGTCAATTGAGCATATAGTGTCTAAGTTTTTGGGTAGCAAAGACTACCGCAAGACAAGCACATTCTATGTTGCTGTAATTCAATTCATAGCCCACTAAGGTTCGACTGATATAATAAATCGCTCTCTCGTGACCTTGATCATCTTGTTGTGCGAGAAGAGCCCCTAATGCTGAAAGAGTTGCTAAGATGTAAAGTATCAATGGTTTCCCCTCTGTAGGTGGCATTAGGACTAGTGGAGTAAGCAAATAGTCCTTGATTTGTTGGAAGGCCTCTTGACATTTAGGTGTCCACACAAATGGCACTCCTTTTTTGAGTAAACGTTGAAATGGATGTATTTTATCTACCAATTGTACTATGAAACACCTAATGGACTGTAATCTCCCTTGTAGTGTTCTGAGTTGACCAATGCTAGTTGGAGGAGGCATTTCTATGATTGCTCTTACCTTTTCTGGATCTACTTCAATGCCTCTACGAGAGATGATATACCCTAACAACTTCCCTAATTTCACTCCAAAGACACACTTCTTCAGATTGAGCCTGACATTGTAGTTTTCTAACCTCTAGAATATCTTGTCTAACACTTTCAAATGATCTTCCCTTGTTTTTGACTTGGCTATAATATCATCGACATAATCTTCCATGAATGTATGTACAAAATCATGAAAAATCATAGTCATTGCTCGTTGGTAAGTGGCTCCTGCATTCTTAAGGCCAAACGGCATAACATTCCAACAATATGTGCCCCATGGACACGTGAAAGCTGTCTTATGTTGATCTTCAAGTGCTATCTTTATCTGGTTATATCCAGAGAAACCATCCATAAGGGAGAGCATCTCATACCCTATAGTAAGGTCTACTATCATGTCGATATTTGGCAACGGGAAGTCATCTTTAGGACATGCCTTGTTCATGTCTCTAAAGTCAGTGCAAATTCAAATGCCCCCAGTTGGCTTAGTCATTGGTACTAGATTTGATATCCAATCCATATAGTCTATTGTCCTTATGAATCCCACGTCCAATAGTTTCTTAAGTTCTACCTTAACCAATAGAGCAATTTGTGGATGCATCTTCCTTAGTTTCTGTTTGATTGGTTTGATACTTGGCTAGAGTGGTAAATGATGCAATATCAGGTCTGGATCCAACCCAGGCATGTCAGCATACGACCATGCAAATTTTACTTGTCTCTTTTTGAAGAAGTCTTTGAACTCATGTTGTTCTGTGTCTGATAAAGAAGCCACAAAATATACTATTTGAGGATTCTCTTATGTTCCTATGTTGACTACGAAAGCCTCTTCTACTAACATGGGTGACTTTTCTTTAACAACAAGGAGAATATTTAAACCTCTATCCTTGGGTGCCTCAAAGAGGTTTTCGCCCTTGGATACGTCCTTTATTTTTTCTTTTTCTTGGTCCGAAGGCACCTTTCAGTTTTCACCTAGGGACTCATCATTTTTATTTTCATTTTCATTTTCATTTTTGCGACTAGAGGTGTAAATAGACTCCTCGAAATATGCTTTATTGTCCAAGTCTATGGTAAAACCTGCCTTATGATCCCCTTTAGGTATACCTTCTCTAAGTCCCATGAACTCAGCAATTGCTTCGTCGTTCTTGAATGTATTTATGATAGGTGTACCTTGTTGATCCTAGTCGATGAGTTCGGGATATACAAGGGGCATGTCATCATCGAAGTTTATAAGAGTAACTACTGACAAGGTGAAAATTGTACTAGTTTACATGGTCGCAGAAGTTTTGGACTAACTCCTTCTTGTTTTTCTTCCTAGGGATAGGTATATTCTGTTGTGGGACAATGGCGAGGGCTGATTCGTCAAAAGATGGCTTGTCAAGTGCCCAAGATGCACGATCAAGGGTTTCCCAATAATAGTTCTTTTTCCATTCTTCTTTAGACAAGTGTTTCTTAGGATGAGGACTAGAGTGTTTTGATACAGGTTTCACATTGAGGTCCAACTCTCGAAATAATGCATCTATGTTCATGGTACTAGTAGATGAGAGAGACTCCCATTCACCATCACTTGAGTAAGGGGATTCATCATAGACTGGAGGTTTGTCATAAACTCGGGGTAGGTCTCAAACTAGGGGAAGTGGTTCATGAGATGTCTTAATGTCTGGGTAATCATTCACTTCCTCTTGAAATGTTGACGAGGTACCAGGAAACCCGATTCTAAGTGGTTCACACCCTAGCCCTAGATAATTCAGTCATGGGTAAACAATAATTGGTTATGTCCTTCCATTTTGATATAGTCCTAACCCACTATGCCTATCATAGCCTTCATTTTGCATTAAATGCTTTTCCATATTGGTCCTTGGCTATTTGAATAGACGGGGAGAGGTATTCATGTTCTTCTTGATACAACCAGGAATCAGCTTGATCCACAATCTCTTCACTTAACTCTCCCCATTTTTTCAATGTCATTGTAGGGGGAGCATGAAATGTGACCATAGACTGTCTTCTATCCGCCATGGGTAGGCCATATGCCTTAGGTGGAATCAGTTCAGTAACACAATATGATGCGTTTATATTATACTCACCACAGCCCTTGTCTTGGATCTCAAGTTTTGGAGTGGATGATGGTGGTTTGAATGAAATGGAATTAGTGAGACATGATGGTTCAACGTATTGGGATAGAGTGGATGATAAAGCCTATTGATTAACAGGCACTTGTCGGTGTGGAAGATCCCTTAGGTTTGTACAATACTGGAAAGGATCTGGATCACCATCAATGGTGATCTCTATGCCATTATAGGGGAATTTGAGACACTGGTGGTATGTTAAAGGTACTGCTTTCATTGCATGTATCCAAGGTCTACCTAACAACAAGTTGTATGGAAGGGTGAGATCCAACACTTGGAAGCTGGTGTTCATGATTGCTGGGCCAATTCGAATAGGGAGTGTGCCAACTCCTTTGGATGATCTTTCCTCATCATCATAAGCCTTGATGACTATACTATTAGAGGTATCTACACAATCTTCTGAGAATCCTAATGCCTTAACCAATTTAAGGGTACATAGGTTCAAACCTGCTCCTCCATCTACCAAGACTCGTCGAACTTTGTTTTGATGGACTAAGACTTCAAGATGTAAGGGGTCATTGTGATCTGACTTTTTCAGTTGAGTAGTCTTGTTGTGAAAATGTAGCATGATGCGAGTTGGTCAAATATCCCACCATCTCTTCAAAATGATTGATATCTAAATCTATAGGAATAGTTGTATTTTGTAGAGCTTTGTCAAGAATGGACCGATGCTGAGGTGATAAGGTCAACAATTCCAAGATAGATATTTGCATGGGGGTTTTACTCAATTGATTGAGAAGGTTGTACTTGAACTTGGAACTTTGCATAGAGGCTCAGAAGAAGGACCAGGAATAGTAATCTTAGTTATGTGTGTGGTTATATTACATTCTGGATGCTTCTTGATGGAGAAAGTATTAACATTCTCATTTGTGGCTCGAAGGTGGTTTATGATCTTTCCTTTACCATAGTCATACTTGGTATTGTTATAGTTGGCCGATGGATTATTTTGGGGTCCCAAACTGGAGGCTTTTCCTTTTGTGTGGTCATGTAAGGGGTCCGTGAAGACCTTATGATCACTGTTCTTAGTGTTTTTCTGCCAACCAACCTCTATAGTTTCGTTTTCAACAAAGTCTTATATGATGTTCTTTAATTGGTGACATTGTTGGAGGTTGTGCCCTTTCATTCGATGATAGTCACAGAAAGCATCATCAACCCACCATGAAGGTTTGAATTGTCCAAGATCATACTCTCTTGGTTCCAATGGTTTGATAAGATTATGTTTGACCAATTCTTTGAAGACTACCTCAATTGGTTTCCCTAAAGGTGTAAATTCTCACATTGGAAATCTCCTTTGTTGTGGTCTTTGTTGTGAGTTTTGGACATAGTTAGCCATTTGATCAGGACTGTTCATCATGTCTTCTTGTTGATTGTATCTTCTAAGTGTGATAACCAGTCCAGTATGTATGTGCTTAGCATCAACTATGTCATCATTTGTGACATTCTTCTTCCTAGACCAGAACTTGTTTCTATCATTCGACACATTTTGTTGTTGGACAATCAGGCTCTTGCCTGGTACTTTGATTTCGCCTTTGTCAATAAGGCCTTTTTCAAGGATGATCCCCTTTTATACCAAGTCAATGAATGAATTGCAATAGTGTACACGTAAGTCACCTCTCAGTATGGGGTTGATGTTTTCGAGGAAGATAGTGACCTTTTATTTTTTAGGTATTTCAATGGGATAGTGGCTAGCTAGACTCCTCCATCTCTGGAAGAAAGTGATAAATGTCTCGCCATCTTCTTGTGTCATGTGGCACAAGGTTGCTATGGTTACTTCATTGTCTATGTTAAAGGCAAAATGTTTAACAAACTTTTCAGCCAATTCCACCCAGGATCGTATATTGTATGGCAATTTGGAAAACCATTACAACGCTATCCCTATGAGGGTTCGTGGAAATAGGTGCATCAAGTAAGTGGGGTCATATGATATGTCCATGCATGTCGTTGAAAATTCTCTAATATGTTCTGTAGGATTCTTCCTCCCATTATACTTAGGAAAATTTGATATAATGTATCCATGGGGGAAAGGTGTCATATAGAGTGCTTTGTCAAATGGGCATGGACATAGGTCTTGTGTTGATATAGTTCATTTTTCTGACATAGACATGTCGTCCATCTTTTGTTGTAGAGTCTGCATTTGGTTTTGAAGGATGTCGACTTGTGTCAAGGACATGGTGTTCGTGTTATTTGGGTCAATGTAGATGTTCTGATATGCCATGTTCTGTGATGGGTTGTGATTGGGTGAGGGGATATATCCTGTCAAAATATTCTAATTCAGGATAGGGATATTCCCTATCTGAATGGTTTGATTTGGTATAGGAATGCTTCCTATCTGAATTGTCTGATTTGGAATAGGAATGCTCCCTGTCTGAATTGTCTGACTTGGTATAGGTATATTTTTGCCAACCTTGGTTCTCTTACCAGTCGTGTTGGTGCCAAAGGGGTTGGAGGAAGTTGCTCCCGCAATGAATTGTAAACCTTGTCTTATGTTAAAAGGAGTACTGTTTACAATTGACGATGTTTGTGTTGGTATACCTATTGGTAGTTTTGCAGTTATTTGAGGAATAGAAATAGTAGATGTCGTAGTTTGCGCTGGTTGAGTTGACTTAGTTTTCAAAGAATGGACATCAAATCCTAGAGGTAGAGTGGCACCTTCTACTAGCAATTTTGCTAAGTAGCATTGTGGATCATTTAGAAAACACTCATCCATGAAGGCTACAAACTTGGGATCTTGAATTGCTGCATCTACGTCTCCTATGTAAATCTGCCCATGTGTGTCCCTAGTGACATGTTTTTCAAATAAAGGCTTGTGTGGACGTTTGCTTCCTAACGGTTGGTTTCCAAACAGATTGATGAATTCGTTGGGGTCTGTCATTGCTTTGTGTTTCTTTTTCGACCTTGTTTTGACCATGAAAAAGTTTTCTCAAAATGGGTAATGCAGACTATGTCTAAAACTGATATGACCTATGTCTATGTTTTTGGATTTTTTTGACAATAAGGATGTTGCTAAAAATCTAAGATGATGTATCACTGGACGGACAATATGCAAAAATTCTAAGTGGACTAAATGGTGACAAATGGGTCTAAGACGGGTATAACCTACCACCTAATGGAATAAATGTATGCAAAAGTTTGTTCCCAATGATGGAACCTAAACGTATGACAAGGACAGTATGACAATGTGAATTTTCCAAAGACAAGGAAAGTTATCTAACTGTGATATGCAATTTCCGAGGGAGTACCTATATGCATGCAAATTAGGATGATTATGACCAAGATGTTTATTGTGACCAAGACGTATATGACACCTAATGATGGTAGCTAAGACATATATGACTCCTAATGATGGTAAACTAAGACGTATATGACTCCTAATGATGCAAGGTTTTTGACCAAATTTAACCAATTTCTAATCCAAGGTTGATCCTAAAAACCTAAAGAAAAAAGTGACAAAGATGTTTTAGACTCAGCTCGTGGTTTTTGAAATTTTTCTGTTGATAGGCAAATGCGTTTCACCTAACAGTTGCAGTTTTTCCTTTGACAAACGCGATTTTTCAACTGACAGATGTGACTAAATAGGACACATGTGGTTTTTGAACTGACAAATGCAGTTTGCATGCACACATGTGACTCAGAATGTAACAGTTGCGACTCGTAATATGCAGACTATGTAGAATGACTATTTTGATAGCCAGATGCAGTGTTTCCCCAATCAAATGTGACTCACTATGACACATGCGGTGATTAAACTGACAAATGCAACTCTAGTTTCCGAAAATTGAAATTTTCCCGAAAGTTGTTTGACTGACATTTTTTGTTTGATCAAGATTTTGACGAATATGGCAAAGAGAAAACACAACAATCAATGTATCTTTCATTTTTGTGATGTAAGGACTGTTAAGACTCGAAAATATGTACAACCTAGGCTTTTAGGACAGTATTTGCTGAATTCTTACTTGGATTTCTCCAGGTACGCACATTCAAGGTGGATGACTAGTAGCTTGACCCCACTGGCTCCCCTCCACAACACTCACTTATATAGGGCAGCCAAGCTACTGTACCCATGAAACTCCCATGGCATACATGTCACCTCAACATAAGAACCATAAATTTGTAAGATGGCTTCATAGGTTATACACCTGTTGCGCCAGCAAATAGATAGGATTTTGGTAACTCTACAACAAGGTGTTTAATAAGGGCATTCCATTTGTGGGACACTATCCAACGTTGGTGAGAGTCCATTTTTTTCCATCTCGTCGAAATAGTGCACGTGATTCTTGGGCTTTCCCCAAGAATCCACTTTTATATACCGACTGGAAGTCGCTTGGCTTTAGCGTGCTACCGGTCTGAGTCGTCTTGTGGTGAGTAATTTTTCCCACCAAGACAAGCCCAAGTTCTAGAGTCAGCAACTGTTACTCTTACACCCAGGATCGCATGACTGTGCAAGGGGAGAGGATACTTCGGTGTATTGAATCATGGGGTTCTAAACTAACAATGCAGACATGAAAAAAACTAGTAAATTATTAAGCCCAAACGAGATTATTTACACTACCAAACAGAAGTTCATTTTATTCCACATGACGATTATCTATCTATCAAATGAAAAGCTTGGTAAAAAGACAAAAGCATTAGGTCCTGCATGCAAATTTGTCAGTAGTTCATTGTTTGTCTTTGTATTTTGTATTGTCTTCTATGCTTTATCCTGCAAACACTTTTTATTCCACCTTGACACAACTGTAACAAACATTAGCAAAAATCCAAATCACCTAAAAAGGAAAAACTAAAAATATGGATGCACAGAAATTGATAAAAAAGATGAAAAACTTTTACCAGCCAAATGCGATCTGGCTAGTGACAGGCAGATGCGATTAATGTAGTGTCTGATGCGCTTCAGTAATTTGTTGACAGGTGGATGTGGCGATTGACAGTTGTATGCGGTGATTGATAGGCGGATGCGGTTTATGGTGTGATAGATGTGGTTCGTAATGACAGTTGCGTCATTGTTTTTGATAGATGCGGTTCACTAGACGGAAAACCTGCGAAAAATGAAAAACAAAAAAAGGAAAAAAAGAAAGATGTGCGGATTTTGAAGTGGATTCACGTCAGGTTCACCAAATGTAACTCAGATTTTTTGAAATTTGTGGATGGATGCTACCTGCTACACAAGATTAAACATCAATTCTAATCTAAATAAAACAACAAAGAACAATAAGTAAGCATGATTAATCTAAACTAATAAAACTAGAATGATCTCACCGAATATGCATACTTCCTCGATTTATCTCAATTGCCCTTCTCCATTTTTCTATCTTATTATTCTTGCCCTCAGATATTTGTGTGTTTGAATGCAAGCATAACTTCGTCGAGTGTCTCAGCAAAATAGCGAGGATTGTTTCTTCTCAAAAGTGTATAATGATTTCGGGAGGGGGAATAATAATTATGACAGGCCATTTTATAGATTTTGTGTTTTCGAACGATCGGCTCAGATTGAAAGAGAGATCGACGAACGAGATTGATGAATGCCATGCGATGAGTTATGTGACAGATAGAATGTGAGTTAGAACGTGAGTTCAGGGCACGAGTTCAGAAAAGACTGTAGATAGAGACTAAGTTAGAACGTGAGTTAAAACACAAGTTCAACATCTTAATCTCCAAAAATAGAAGAAATAGACTTTGTATGCAAAAGCCAAAGTTAGAAGTCGAACATGAGGAATTCGAATGCATAATTAAATTAATTAATTAAATAAAATATATTTAATTAATAGATGCATACATGCATATGAGTTAGAACTAGTTAATCGAATAGTTGTGACGGAGAGTCTTCTCGTAGAGATGATCAGTAGTTGAATTCAAAGATAACTTGAGAACTAAAAATAGATCTTGAGTCAGAAGGTGAGTGAACGATTAGATAACTGATTGACAGAAGAAAGTGACATAAATAATTAAATATGAATTAAATGTTCATTTAATTCAACATTCGAAAATAGAAGATTTAATTAAATAAATAAAGTAGTTTATTTACTTTGACTTTCGAAAAGGGTAGAATTGAATAATTAAATAATAAATATTTAATTATAGTTGAAAAGGGGGTTAAATGAATAATTAAATAAAGATAATTAATTATAGTTGAAATATGATAAAAAGAGGGTTTAATTAAGAAGGAAGAATTAATTAGTTAGGGACATAATTAAATAAACATGATTTATTTAATTATCCAAGTTGAATAAAGATTAATGATGAATTAATGAATTAATTAAAAAGGAGTATTTAATTAATAGAGGAAATGTGTTAGAAAGGGTAATTAAATAATTGACATTATTTAATCATGACCATGGACTATAGAATATTATTTCGATTATGTACTTGTAGGCCTAGACCAATTTTAGGTATCTATAGAATCCACCGATATTACCTACACAATGGGAGAAGTAGAGATGAGGTGGACAGAGATGTCCATTGCAAGTAGAGAGGATGCAACTACTACATGCGGGATAGGCGGGGTGGTTACAATAGCGGCAGTGGCTGCAGCAGCAGATGAAATGGGCAGGGACTTTGGCCAGGCAACCTCCATCTCCTCTCCCTTGTGGAGAAGATCTTCTTGGATTACTGGCATTTTGGTGATGCTACCTATTTGATTATGCTTCTTGGGAGGTTCAAATTCTGGGGCTTTTCTAGCATACACCTTTGGGTTGGGTTATTGCTCATCTGTCTCCTTTCTCTTTTTTCATCGAACGGATGGAGGGGATTTTTATGTTTCTCCAGTTGATGTGGTTGTCGCTCCCTTAGATCCACTTGGCTCACTTTCCATCCCTTTATATGTTAGGACGACCCCTTGTCGCCTCAAACGAGCAACTTGCCCATCAATCCATGCTTTTGTTCGAGCCTCAATAGGCTTGGTGAGAGTGTCAAGGTCATCGACCTCTTGCTCATCCCAATCAATCATTGGAAATGGTAAATTGGCAACAACATTATACCTAGGGTCAATTATAGTGCTTTCCTCTTCCTCTAGATGAACAGGCACTGGGAACAAGTTCACCCTCTTTACAAAGTATGCAGTCATCCACATATAGTGCCTACTCCTATCCAATTGCTTTCTTGACATGGTCATATGGATCCACCAGTGCTCTAGCCGTGTGAGGCTTGAAATGATACTCTGCCAACTCCTTTTCTGAATGGGCACATTCGGAAGTGTAGATCCCATGCATCCCCTAGCCGAGTGTGAGGGGATAAGTGATCCCCACTAGATGATTATTTCTCGAGATGGTGTGAATGTGCCACAACTTCCAAGAGAGTTCCAATAATATTGTCCTATCGAAAGCATACCAGGGCAACTTGTTTGGTCTTTCTAAAAATCCCTGGGCACGAATGTATCTGAACTTGGGGTATTGGATGAATAGGAAAGCATATTTTTTTAGAAAAGCACAAGCACTGTGGGAGACTCTCCTCTCAAAGTCACCCCCGAGCAGCCTGATGATATAAGCAATGAATTCATCATTCACTTTGCAATAATATTTCTTCAAGTTCTTGAACTAGAGTTGGGGGTACTTGTCGAAATCCTTAAGTTCTCTACTAGGCACTTCATTTGGAGCCCTGAATAAACCATGGTAACGCCTCCTATCAGCCAGTGAGTATACCGGGTAAGAGGTTATATAAAACCTAGATGTCTTTTTGATGTTCATGAATTGTTCATGAAAGCAGTCACTGATTCTTCCTCCCTAGTAGAATGCGGTGTCCTTTCCATGGATAATGTGCTCAATGAAATAAACCATCCATTCCTGAAAATATGCAGTAGTGGGGAGGCCCATTACTCTGCTCAACAGACTGAGCAGATCATGGTAATCCTCATGGAAGTCACTCCTGAAGAACTCTTGAGGCACCTTTGCAGTGCTACCCCTTTTTTCCTTCAGAAAATAATGATTTATAAGTTTCTTGCATCTCATGGGGTCTTCATCCCACATTTCCTTTCATTCCTGAATAGTAGGCAGCTCCATCTTTTCGAAGACAGGTATATGAAAGGTTCTCATTATTTCTAGTGGTGACATGTCAGCTAGGATATTCCCATCTTTGTCAACAATAGTTCTTGTTTCTAGTTGATATGCCTCCCTACAAGCCATTACCAACTTGAGGGTGAACAAAGCAGGAGGGAAACCAACAACTTTAGCTATCCCACTTCTTCTAATTAACTTTGCATTTTCTATCGTGGGGTTTATCCTAACCCTCTGTATAAAGACATAAATGTTAACATGCCCTATATTAGTGTCAGTAATATCCTTCCACTTGGTGGTGACCTTGGAGTTCAATGGTGCCCTTGGAATTGGTATTTCATTTTACCTTTATCTTCCTTACCTCGTGGAGCCTTGACTATTCTCTTTCCTTTTTCCTTGACCACCCTCGAGGCTTCTGCACCCGATTCCACATATTCTGAACACAGAGGCGAGGGTAAGTACAAGTATGTATGATGATACAAAGAGTTAGCCAAATCTCTACAAAACATGGTTAGATTGGATAATTCATCATTCAGGAATCTAACACTTAATCAAAATTTCCATCAAAAGTTCACTGGAGGGAAATTGGATGGTCCGGCCCCTAGAGGCTAGACTTCCTTGGTCGAAATGTTGTTCTGAAGGGTGAACAGAGCGAGAAGACCTGGATGATTTCTCTTGATCTTGGATTTTGATAATGAAGTGTCTATGTGGGAGAGGGTAGCATTTTAGCATGTGGCTCATCATTCGTTTTAAGATTGGAAGTCATCTAGGTCACCATTAGGGCATCCTGAATCAAACTAAGGGAAGGTTGTCAAAGGTTAGCCATTTGAAACAACTTTGAAGAAACGGAATTTCATTGGCGGAGTTTCACAGTCCAGAACCTGGAAGGCAGAAGGACGCATGTCAAAGCCTTGTAAAATTTTTAGTCAATTGAGTGTTCGGGCTATGGAAGCCGAAAGCTGTTAAAGGTTGGTCAAGAGAAATGATGAAGCCGAGACGGAAGTCCAGAACCTACAACCCAGAGGACCGGACTTGGAGATAGGTTTCTCTTTGCACTTTGTTGTTAAAACTTAGCGGAAATTGGGATGTCAGGGTTCAAAGGCGGGAAGGACGGATTGAGTTCATTGTTTAGGATGACCTAGATGGGATGAAATCTCGACGACGGAAGTCCAGAGGTTGAGATCCGAGGATGGTAAAGACTGAGATTTTCGTTTCACTCCATCTCAAAATCAGGTGGCAAGGAGGCACTCGGGACCAAGAAGTCGGAAGGTGATCATTCGATAGCCGTCTAAAATGGTGGCCCACAGACAAAAGTCCAGGGTTCGAGACCTGATGGTCGCTGGGAACTTACATTTTCTTGATTTTAACTAGTTTTATTCTAGTGGAATTCATGAGCTCAAGATCCGGGTGTCGGGAAGCAGTCCCTTGATAGCCATTGGAAACGTCGAACTGGAAGTGGCAGTCTGTGGATGGAAGTCCATGGAACAAGACCCGATGGTCACTTGGAGGCATCATTCAATTTCTTAGTAAGTCCTACGTCAGATGGTAAGCTAGAGTCCAAGGCCCGAATGGTCGGGGTGAAATCGTCATTCCAGAATTGCATATAGGAAGCAACAATCCAGAGGTGGAGTTTCAGAATCTGGAACTCACGAGGAAATTTTCCATCAAGGTAAGTTTTCCAAATTTGAATCAAAATGGCCAAGGTATTAAGGAGCCCCGGACCTAGAGGGGACTTTCATTTGCCCCAAAGAACAATGATGAGAGGAACACATTCCGAGTTCAATTTCCATGTTTTTTAGGGGATGTTTTGTAGATTTTAACACATGGGTTTTGTGGCATGATCTTCCTTCTATCACATGCATATCATTGTATCCCCTATCACTCATCACTCAAGCATGAAATAATGAAAAATGAGGTAGGTTTTCAAACGGCGAGCATACCTCGAAGACCCAATGAAGATAGATGTTGAATTCGCAAAGAATGGCGAAGTGGAGGCTCAAGCGCAAGGGCGGCAAAGGCTGGGGAGGTGCTGCACTTCTCTGTTGTTCCTGACATGTGAAAATGACATGTCAGAGCTTGTATTTATAGTCTTAAGCATAATTAATTCCCTTAATAAATTTAGGTATGACAACCGACGAGGTTGGTGCATTTCAAATTAGGGACAGCGGCAGGAGGATTGGAACCCAAAGGCCGGAATGACGTTGGGGAACGACCGTCTGAAATTTTACAAGTGAAAAGTTGAAGGTGAAGCACGTGTCAGGGTCTGAGTGCTAGAAGGACATTGGCCAATGGCCATTCAAAATGGCATAAATGTGAAGGAAACTTGAGCAGGGAAACCCGAAGGGCTAGGCCCGAAGAACATGACAGAAGGCCATATTCTGCACAAGTTACCAAACAAAAAATATGAAACCGGGTTCCAAGAACCGAAAAGATGTTGGCCAAAGGTTGCTTGTAAGAGAAAACATGACAAGGAAACTCGAGAAGGGAAATCCGACGAGTCAGGCCCGGGAGGTTCCACGGATGCTAGAAAAGGGAAAAGTAACAAAGGAACCCTAAAAGGACCCCAAGACTTAGCAATTTTTGAGGGGCAATACATGGTCAACCTAAGATGAGACTTGAGAGACATGTTGACCATCTAGGACACCAAAATGGGGGCATGCAAAATGAGGTGGCAACAAAATGAACCAAGAGGGTCCCCGTTCCAAACGGGGCGTGTGTGCTATAGGCACAACACCAACTAGAGGCAAAAGTGCAATTCTCTCACCAAGTGCTCCTAGGGTGAAAAACCCTAAGAACCTAGCAAGGGGAATCCTTTTTCCCTAGGTCTAGAGATACATTTTTGGTGGTTCAATACAACCAATAAAGGGACACATGAAATGAATTGGAAGCCACACCTTATATATAATACCACCACTAAAGAGGCACATGACTAAATTCAAAGCTAGAACTTCAGGGTTATTATGTATAATACCACCACTAAAGGGGCACAACAAATGAATTGAAAGCCACACCTTAGAAGGTATTATGTATAATACCACCACCAAAGTCGCAGGTGAATGAACTGAAAGCCATGCCTTAGGGGGTATTATGTACAATACCATTAATAAATGGGTACATAAGAAATTTTAAATCTCACTAGATGTTAATGTCTTAAAATGGTCAAGGGATATTCCCCCCTCCCTTAAAATATTGGAATAATTGTTATGCTGATATTTTAAGGAAAACAAGGGGGGGAGAGGAGATCATCAAGAAGAATACACACATCCCTAAATTAATTATTATTTCCCTCCAAGTGTATGTGAAATTGCAATCATGATAGAGACTATCATTTTCCCCCATTGATGAAGTATGATTACACATAAAACTGTACCCCCATGAATGGTAATGAGTGAACATATGGTGTTGCAAATGCGACATAGTAAGGAGCAACAAAATAGTAACTAATTGATATAATGGTCAACCTTTATATTTGGTGATATTTCAATAGGTATTTTAATGACAGTATATTTTTTACAAAGTGTTTTTAATTTTTTGTTTAAAGCTTGAAAATCATCTGTATGATGTCCAAATATTTGGTGATATATAAAAAAGATGACTTTTTTGTGTTTGTTTGATAGGGTTTCTTTTATGGGTGGGTGCATGGAAACGGGTAGGAATTCCGTGGACACCCTCAAAAAAAAAAAAGTTGAAAACCATAACGTGCTCGCTTTATGTCTTCCGTTAAACCTAGGCAAGGTCTCAGCGGCTACAACTACAAAGACATAATGTGAGTGTGTTATAACGCGCTCGTGTTAGCAACTATTAAAAGAAAAAAAACAAATGAAAATCTCTCATTTGCATTTCGACTGGTTTTTTTGTTGCACCCACGGCCAAAAACCCCAGAATATCACGCTCGTGTTCTAGGAGGAGAATTTCTTCACCAAGGATCCATATTTCTTCACACCGATGGCGCCACGATGATGAGGAGCTGTTAGATGTAAGGATTCTATGGTTTTTATTTTGAATTTGATATCTATTTGTTTGAATTTTTAGGAGATGCAAATCAACCTGCAAACCCTCAAAATCCTCAACAGGAGGACCAACCGAATCCTCAAGATCAAAATCAACCACAACATCAACCTCCTCCACCAATCACTCAACCCACTCCTGGCACTCAACAAAATTTAATGAGTGAAATTGAGAACAACAAAAAACAAATTGAGGATTTGATCAATAGGTTGAGTGATCCAAATTGTTCAACCACATAAAAAATGACCCTAGCAAATTCATTGAAAGATATGTTAACAAACGTAGATTCAATTAGAAAACAAATAACTGGATGAGAAGATAGGAGGCAAGCGGCTAGGGACTATTATGCAAATAAACTATCATACAAGGATATGAAAGATTTAAAAATTATAAAAGGTAATTTGTGCTCATTATTCACCGACCCATGCACAAATCAAAATCTTACCCTTAATGCGAAGAGGTTTCCTATCCATTGGTGCCACTACCAACAAATGAAGGAGCGATTTTATGATAGGTGGTACATGGTCTTTGATTACCTACCGTGCAACAATTACGAAGTCCCACAATATTTCCTTAGGAAACTATACAATGAGTTCATATTGAACAAAATCCCAAATTATTTTGATATGAGGAATTTCTCGGGGAGAGGTGGGGGTTCAACTCAGGATAGACCTGAAGCACAGCCAAATCCTACACGGCAAGGTAGACGAGCTCTCGCTAGGCCACCTCATGGGCATGTTCTTATGCCTTCCGTCGTGAAGGAAAGTGCTGACGTAGAGACATTGCAGGTAAACATCACTTTGACCCAGAGTGTCATCCATCATACTAGCCCTATTATACAGCACCATCCAGGGGAGTCTTCTAGTGGTGGCCTTTGAACACATGTGTGTCAATCTTGTGGGGCTACTTGTTCACATGACCCCATCGACCCTTAGGAGACTGTTATGCAGGATCCATCTGTAGCTATGGAGATGGAGAGGGTAGCTAACATTTTGCATGAGGCATATGGCACTGATAGTTAGGTAAAAGTTAGTGCATGTGTTCATTGAATTTAATTTATTAAATTTTGATTTTGAAATGCAAGATTAACTAAAAATGTTTTATTATTTTAATAAAATTGTAGGGTCACAGTGTTGGGATTGGATACATCGGCCCCCCACCAACCTATTTTTGTTGTACACCTATCGCTAGGGTATGTAACTAGTAAACAATTATAATTTTATTGCATATTAATGGCATTGTTTTACGAATGGTAATTTAATATCCAATTTTGGATGTTGAATAGACTAATATTGGAGGTTTTGATGGAACACTTCCCAATGGCGGTGGATTTACTCAAACCTTCACACAAGTAATAGAATAAAGAGTTTAACTAATGAATCAAGTACTTAATAGATTTGTGTAGTTTATACATGCACATCATTGATTACGTTGAATAATTTGTTGTTTTATTTTCAGTTGTTGCGAGATACACCTCCAAATGTGATGAGGGAAATGGATATGGTGTGACATCTGCTATACAATCCTCGATGGCTCTAACAGAAGAGGTATGAGGCAAATTAGTAAATTTTAAATTTACATTTGTTTTTATAGATGTTAGTTAGTGAAAAATCAAACCATTATTGATTTACGTAGTTTTTGTCTATTTGTATGGTTTATACAGGGCTTGAGCACACCTAAGCATGGGCATGAGGATATTTCCCTCATGGAGAGAGATTGTGAGATGGCTGTAAGTGATTATTTTTTCAAATATATCATTTTTTATAAAGTAATTTCTATATATTCATGTCTTTACTTCTTATTGTAAAAGTTAAAACTTCACTATGAACTAAACCCTAGGAGGAGTAGCAGGAGCACTCCACGAGCGCAGTAAAAATGAGTGACAAACCTATTGCCATCCAAGTGAAAAGGAAAGGGAAAGATTTTATTTCTTGCGCATGGAGAGAGCAATGACTTTTGATTCCAGAGTCCTTTATTGTATGTCTGCATGGCAATTTTGTACATATCTTTTATTGGACATATTTGACATTGTATGCCTAGATGGCATTCTCATAAGCCTATATGGCTATTTTGTACATATATTTCATACTTGTATCGACATATATTTATGTATGCCTACATGGCTATTTGGTTAATACAAATATCTTTTATCGATGCCTATCCATATTTGCATTCTAAATTGATGGTTCAATAGATATGAGTTACATATATTCAAGTGTATACTTTACAACTTACGTGTATACTTTGTGACTTATGTGCATTCGAGTGTAGACTTTGTGGCTTACATGTTATCATGCATATACCTTGTATTTGTGTATATACTTTGTTTTAATTTGTGTATACCATGTATTCATGTGTATACTTTTTGAGGCTTACATGTTTTTGAGTACTTCTACTTCCCTTATTGACATGTACTCTTATTCATGTGTATAATTATTAATTGGTTAGCCCTAGCATTGATCTATGTCATCCTCAATGCATGATCCTTGAGATGGAGTAAGTACACCCTCAAGCTCAAAAGGAGTTTCACATGCATTCTTCGTAGGCTCATTTTGGTAGTGAAACCAAAAACCTCTTGCATCATTGAAACAAAAAAAAAAATCCTTTATAGCAAGTCTGAAGCCATTATCATTCTCCATCAGTTCTTCATGTATCCACTCCCCATTAATGGTTGTCTCATGACCTTCATGAAACCAAGCACTTATCTCATTTGTGATAGAAGAAATGTATGAAGATTTATCTTCCTCCTTATGAACCATTCATTATCATGAGAGATGGGTTCTTGTGAACCACTACTGATGAATCATGGGTCAATGAGTTTGACTTGTAAAACTACATGATTGAATCCTGATAGCAATATCACAATATTTATATATCTAAATGTGTTATTTCCTTCAGCTAAAATTTGTGCTTATACTTATGTGATTGATGTATGTTTGTGTATGGGATCATAGTAATTTCTATTTGATGATGCTATTGTGTCTTTAAGGTTTATTTATTAAAGGGTGCATGAAACAAGTTTTAAATCCTTACAAATCTTTGAATTTATTAGGCTTTTCTATTTGTCAAGTCTGGGCTCTGAGCCCGAGTCCAAGTCAAAAGATGGCTTGTCAAGTCCGAGGCGAGTCCTAGTCTTGTAACACTGGTGTGAACACATCAAGGAATAATGTATATGTCAATGAAGAGAGAACCCATCCTTTTTTCCAAACAAACCATGGTATAGATATGGTTGGTCGAGATAAAACATCACTCTCCTAGATAGTTTGAACCATAATCTTTCATGGCTACAAAACACACCTTCATTATGTGTGTTCTTGATCCTAGTGAGGAAATGGTGGAACATCTTGTAGATCAAATATTACAACCCTAAGTCCACAAGAAGGTTACTTGTCCTAATTTCTGCAAATGTCTTTAAGATGTTCATCCTTCTTGAGTAATGTGAGCTATTGATGTTATCTAGATCTTTGAAACTATCTGCAATCATGTGCAATACTGTAGAAGCTAGAGCTATATCTAATACTACAAATGACTGCTCAATGGAATCCTGATAGAAATATCACAATTTGACACATTGTAGAAAATACCTCCTACTTATCAATTAATGAGCTAAAGGGACTCTATAATGAATGTTTTATAAGGAACAACACTTGCTGAAGGTTTTGGAAATGGGGTTGCAAGCTAAGTGGGCATAACCTTGAGGAAAAAACTTTGTGGTTAAGCGCTTGAGCTAGAGCATACTCGAATGGGTGACCTCCCAGGAAGGCCTAGTGCCTCACCTTTGTGAGCATCACTTAGATGGAATGAGTGCTAAGTGGGCCATTCAATATCATTTCAAATTTGTTGCTTTAAGCAACTTACAAATTTGCAACTTAAGACTCCTCCAACCTAAGGGATCGATCTTGTGGAACATAGCTCGGAGCGATTCCACATGTTTTGGTGCAAAAGATGACCATGCCTAGTGTAAACATACCTATTTGGATGTGTTGGAATAGTCTGTTTGGTCACAGAAGTTGCATAACGAAAGTTGCACCACTTTGCAACTTTGCACTGCTTGCATTTGATGCTTTTTCCATCAAGTGAAAATCCACCACCAATAGAAAACCACTCCGAGATAGCCAAAACTGAGAGATGTTTTGTAGATAGGATCAACATGATCCTATAGGATCAAACGAGAAATTTCTAAGCATCATGGCATCTGAGTAATAGCATGTTGAAGTTTTAAGCTATTTTGCACTTTGGACCCTTAAGGGATTGATCCGGTGGAGCATAGCTTGGAGCGATTCCACGTGTTTCAGCATGAAAGAGGACCATGCCTAGCATAAAAATACCTACTCGGACATGTTGGAATAGTCTGCTTGGTCACACGAGTTGCAGATTGAAAGTTGCACCACTTTGCAACTTTGCACTGCTTGAATTTGACACTTTTTCCATCAAGTGAAAATCCGTCGCCACGAGAAAACCACTCCAAGATAGCCAAAACCGAGAGAGGTTTTTCTAGAGGGGCCCAATTCCTTTTTGTAGGATCAGATGAGAAGTTTCTAAGTGTCACGGTATCCG
This sequence comes from Sequoiadendron giganteum, assembly GCA_007115665.2. Classification (NCBI taxonomy): domain Eukaryota; kingdom Viridiplantae; phylum Streptophyta; class Pinopsida; order Cupressales; family Cupressaceae; genus Sequoiadendron; species Sequoiadendron giganteum. Next base: position 75,461,311 of record CM021104.1, on the reverse strand, counting down.
AGTACTAGCATGTTGAAGTTTTTAGCCATTTTGCACTTTGGACCCTTAAGGGCTCGATCCGGTGGAACATAGCTCGGAGCGATTCTACATGTTTTGGTTTGAAAAAAGACCTTTCCTAGAGTAAACATACCTATTCGGATGTGTTGGAATAGTCCGCTTGGTCACACGAGTTGCAGAGCAAAAGTTGCACCACTTTGCAACTTTGCACTGCTTGAATTTGACACTTTTTCCATCAAGTGAAAATCCGCCGCCACGAGAAAACCACTCCAAGATAGCCAAAACTGAGAGAGGTTTCTCTAGAGGGGTCTAATTCCTTTCTGTAGGATCAGACGATAATTTTCTAAGTGTCACAGTATTCGGGTACTAGCATGCTGAAGTTTGCCACCATTTTTCACTTTGGAGCCTTAAGGGATCGATCCGGTTGAACATAGCTCGGAGCGATTCTACGTGTTTCGGTGTGAAAAATACCATGCCTAGCATAAACATACCTATTCAGATGTGTTGGAGCAGTTAGTTTAGTCACACGAGTTGCAGAACGAAATTTGCACCACTTTGCAACTTTGCACCGCTTTAATTTGACACTTTTTCCATCAAGTGAAAATCCGCCACCACAAGAAAACCACTCCAAGATAGCCAAAACTGAGACAGGTTTTTCTAGAGGGGCCCAATTCCTCTCTGTAGGATTAGATGAGAAGTTTCTAACTATCAGGGTATCTGAGTACTAGCATGTTGAAGTTTGCAGCCATTTTGCACTTTGTACCCTTAAGGGATCGATCCGGTGGAACATAGCTCAGAGCGATTCTATGTGTTTCAGTACGAAAGAGGACCATGAATAGCGTAAACCTACCTATTCTGACCTATTGGAACAGTCTGCTTGGTCACACGAGTTACAGAAAAATGTGTACAAATTGTTTACATGACCTTTATATGACCTTTTTCACATTGTTTACATTTCAAAATTCAAAGTTTGCAAATTTTCCTACTCAAGGCATTTACAGAGCAAGGTGCTACTACACCAAACATGAACTCCAACCTTACAATATTTGAGTATATCTCATTATGTAATTAAATCTTATTACAATGCCTCTGGCACTTCGTTCTCTCAGATCTTTTACAATGTCACTCATACATTCAAGATTATTTTTAAATGTCTACATCAAAGGTGCTCATTATGAGGTTAACTTCAAATGAGCAACTTGAGATTCCCTCACTAAGCTTCACATGCTCTCTTATAATGGATTGAAATAAAAATTGAGATTTGTCAAAATCATCAAAATAAGTATGTTGCATTGCTTTTTTGGCTAAAATTCTCTTTGATGGCTCTTAAATCAGCATTTTCTGCAACGAAAGATCAATCAACCCTTAGTAGTTTACTTACAAATACGCAAAGTAAAAGAAAGAGCATCCAATATGGAAATGAAATAAAAATAGATGGAAGGCATTTACAAATGTTGCATGCAGGCATCAAAATAAGGATGTTGCATTGCTTTTTTGGTTGACATTCTCTTGGATGGCTCATATATCTACATTTTTTTCAAGGGGACACCAATCACTGTAAAAGAAGATGATAGCATTGGCATCAAAAAAATTAATGTTTATACAAGTATAAATTAATAAGAACCAATGTGCATATACTTACAAATTAATCCAATGAACCATCCGGGTCTGCTCTACTCTTTATTGTGTCAAGTATTGCCTCATGGTCAGACTCACGGACCTTCCATCATGTCTTGTTCAAAGGTCTACCCCCATATTTGGTCAAATGAACATTGGATGCCACGACAAGGTTTGAGTAATAAAGAATCTTACGATGCATATCAAAATCCTGAAATAGCCAATGTTTAACAGTTGAATTTGGGTACCTTCTAAGCCATGTTCCAGTAACCACAACTGAGCCTGTAGGGTATTCGATGTTTTCTCCATCTATAACTAGGGCCTACAATTTCTTTTTGGTCTCAACACAACGACACAAGTAATAGTCTATTCCCTCTTCATTGTCCTCATCTGCAATAACTGCATAAACATGCCCTGCATTGATATGTGCAAAAAATCTCTTGAAATTTGTCAACATTACGAATACAGTACAAAGTAACATCTAACGATATGGAATTTCAACAACTAAGAAAGTAGATATATCACCTCGTTGAACTAGATCTGATATGTGGTCAAAGTCGACTGATGATTCTATTTGTGTCAGTTCCAATGCCGTCGGAGGGCGATACATGTGAAGTGGGCTAAGATAACTTGTGAACTATTTGTCAACCCACTCCCCTGACTCACAATCATTCCAGTCTTGCATTGTACATGAAGAACATAAGCATGCCATCATTCATGTATCGATACTCCATGAACCTGTATTTGAGCTAAGGAAATAGTGTACCTCACTCGATCCTATTAGTGTATAACAGTCTTCATATGGTGCAATGTTAGTATCATCCATGAACCAAAAAAATATATGAACTAAAGACATACCTTCATTACTTGGACCCATCAAAGCATTACACCACTCGATGATTGATTTTGCATTTGTCAACTTTGCATTGTCTTTATACTTTAACTCTTCTCGTGCTAATGCTCTTTTCACGCATGCTCCTACACCATCATGCTCCCCCTTTCCATGTCCAGCCTCACAAAAGTTCCACATATGTTGAACACCTATAATGACATGCATCCTGGACAACCAGTAGAACATGCATGAGTTCTTGAACTATGTTGCATAGTTATCAGACCATATTATATGTTGATCGTATTCTATGCCCCTCTTAGCCAAACCACTGTAGAACATCTGGAAGCAACCTTGCACGAACTCTAGAGAATGTGTGTGATCATCACTAATGTAAAAGTGGTACTCCCTCAATACCTTCCTTTGCTCATCTGTACTATCAGATGCATGAATGAATGCTATGTGCACAAATATCGAAACTTGTGTGGAGTTGTAATACTGTGACTGCACCTCATGTTGTGGCTGTAGAGTGTAGTTCTCTTCAAAGTCAACCACGAATACTATGCTTTCAATTGGAAAGGTGTCCTTGCATAGCTTGAACTGCATGTCCAACCATCGAGCTCTATGGGTATGCATTGCATACTCAGACAGTATACTGTCACGAAATGTGGTCATAAATTTGTACACTGGAATCTTCTCAATAACCAAATCACACCTTTTTGCTTGAGACCCATATTTTGTAGCATATGCCACTATTTTATACTTCTCAAACTCTACTAGTTTTTGTCCCACCTCATCTGTGCTTTCCATATGTTGACATACTAGCATAGGCTAGAAGCCACCGCAACGCTCGCATGAACCATCCAAGCATGTTGTCCTATAGAATATCTGGCCATCCTCTATTTCACATAAATTTTTTGATAAGAACTCTCTTGAAGATTTTGGTGGGGCTTCTATGCCACAATCCTGCAAAACATCATTAGTATGCAAATCTAAACATATAGAACGATAACCATCGTAATGGTTAGAAAATTCAATATGTATTCTACAACAACAAGTAGTGCGTGTGTGATTTATCTTGACATAAAAAGGTTTAAGCAATTCAAAAAATATTTGAGAAATACTAATTTGAGGACAATCATTTTCAAATTTCCAAAAAAAATGGGTTTGAGTCATATCCAAAAAATGCTTTGGATGTGACTCACGATTCTAACTACCGATTCTCCTTCTTACCACATCCCTTTGATTTGGAGATGACCTTGTGTTATTCTTCCAATACACTTCAATTAGTGTTCTCAAGACTTTGACAAATTCTTTATATTTTCATGACAGTCTCCCCGAGAATGCCCATAATTCATTTGTATCATTGCCCTCAATTCTTTGCCGCCTTTGAATGGCTCTTGATAAAAAATTTCTACTAATTCTCATTTTTTCACTAGTCTTTTTAATTAGGTGAGCTCTCTTTGTTTGAAAACTTACCAGAGTTGATGTAATGACACGTCGGGTGACATTACTATCCTTTGAGTGTGACGTCTTACCCACACTCTCATAAGCATCCATTAGATTCTTCACAATAGTGTCTTCATTTGATGCATTCTATGTCTATACTTTCCACCCCGCATCATTTCAACAAATAGTTGACATCTTGAAATCTCATTTATCCTTTCAAAGAATCATTCCCAAATCTTATCAACATATCTTCTACAAGTGCATGTTGAAATCTTACCTTTCATGTGCTGCAAAATCTCATCATCAATATTAATCAAATACTTTGGCTTTCTACGCAAAATTCTTGGTGGTGTTCTCGTAGGTACATACATCTCAACATTAGGAATTTCATCAATATTTAATTGAGGTGGGCTAGATTGCATACCTTCGATCGAGGGTGGAGAAGAAGACATACCTTGAGGTTCACATGGGAATGATGGCATACCTTCTTCGTCAATTTTGAGTGATGATGTACTCTCAACTTGAGATGTGTTGGATGGTGTCCAACAATATTCACTTGCGGTAAATGGTGTCCCTCCATATTCACTTGCAGTAGATGGTGTTCATCCATAGTCACTTGTGCTAGATGGTGTCCCTCCATATTTGCTTGTGCTTAATGGTGTCCCTTCATATTCACTTGTCATAGAGGGTGTGTCTCCAACTATGGTATCTGAATCTGTCTTACGACGATGCTTTCGCATTCGTGCTTTTTGTACTGCCAATTCCCGTTCTCTTTTTGATGGTTGAGGTTCCTCTACAATCGGTTTGTTTTCATCAATTGTTTCCAATTTCTTATTTTCATGATATGCCGCCACTCGAACTCTCTCCTTTTCTTTCAAGGTTTCGTTCTCTTCGTCTGTTAGTTTCCTCTTTGTCTTTTCTTCGGCATGGTGGATAATTTTATCTGTACCATGGTAATGAGATGAATATTATTTCCTAAAAAAGTGTTGAAGGAGTGGTCTATGTAATGAAATTTTGACCTTGTGCAAGGTATTTTGAAGATTTTTGATGCTTTGGAATGGGAGAGGCTTGGAGTTGTCTTAAAGGATGAATTTTGGTGAATGGTTCTGAATTTCTATAATTGGCAAGTGTAAAATGGCAATTGGAAAGTGTATATAATTGTGTATATAATTTGGTAATTTAAAATGTGCATTGACAACCTAAGGTTATAATGACAAAAAAAAATGAAAGCAAGCCATAATACAATGAAAGAAAATTTGTAAAGACTTCACATACCTTAAAAACCAGACTTTCAAATGGAGGAGTTCAACCCAATTATGTAGCCTTAACTTCTTCTTTCTTCAAACTCCACAACAATTTGACTTGTTCAAAAGCTTGTTCCCTTCTACACTTCAATTGTATATTAGTTTTCAATGGAATTCAAACTTCAATTGATATTATATGTCTTTCAACATGGAAACTCTGCTATTTCATGCAAAGGTGGTAAAAAGATCATGGAAAAGGTGATGGAATGTGAAAAAGATGCTTGCACACTTCACAACATCATCAAAAAGATATTTTTTGTCGGAGCACGCACAGAACTAGGGGAATATGCAAATTGTGGGCCTTCAAATCATGGGTATATAAATTTTTTTACCTGTTTTAGTGGAGAAAAAAACGTGCTCGCGTTATAACACGAGCGCGTTATGTGAAATTTGGTTTTCTTAGTGTAGTTTTGAGAGTATAGGAGTTTCTGAGAGAGTGGGAGGGAGAGAGGGGGAGAGTGGGAGATAGAGAGGGAGGGAGACAGGGGGAGAGTGGGAGAGAGTGGGAGAAGGTGAGAAGCATAGAGTGGTAGATAGAGAGGGAGGGAGAGATGGTGAGAGTGGTAGAAGGGGAGAAGCAGTGAGTGGGAGATAGAGAGGGAGGGAGAGAGGGGGAGAGTGGGAGATAGAGTGGGGGAGAGTGGGAGAAAGATAATATGTCAACCCTCAACCCTCAAACCTCAACCCTTAAACCCTAATCCCTCAACCCCTATACACTCATAATCCATCGACCCTTAACCCTCAACCCTTAAACCCTAATCCCTCAACCCTCAACCCTCAAACCTTAAACCCTGATCCCTCAACCCCTATACCCTCTTAATCCCTCAACCCTCAACCCTCAACCCTTAAACCCTAATCCCTCAACCCCTATACCATCTTAATCCCTCAACCCTTAACCCTCAACCCTTAAACCCTAATCCCTCAACCCTTAAACCCTGATCCCTCAACCCCTATACCCTCTTAATCCCTCAACCCTCAATCCTCAACCCTTAAACCCTAACCCCTCAATCCCTATACCCTCTTAATCCCTCAACCCTCAAACCCTTAACCCTTTGACCTTAATCCCTCTACCCCTATACCCTCAACCATTAAAGCCTAATCCCTCAACCCCTAAACCCTAATCCCTCAATCCCTATACCCTCTCAATCGCTCAACCCTTAAACCCTAATCCCTCAACCCCTATACCCTCTTAATCCTTCAACCCTCAACCCTCAACCCTTAAATCCTAATCCCTCAACCCCTATACCCTCTTAATCCCTCAACCCTCAACCCTTAAACCCTAATCCCTCAACCCCTATACCCTCTTAATCCCTCAACCCTTAAACCCTAATCCCTCAACCCCTATACCCTCATAATCCATCAACCCTCAACACTCAACCCTTAAAACCTAATCCCTCAACACATATACCCTCTTAATCCCTCAACCCTCAAACACCAATCCCTCAACCCTTAAACCCTAATCCCTCAATCCCTATACACTCTTAATCCCTCAACCCTCAACCCTCAACCCTTCAACCTTAATCCCATAACCCTTAAACCCTAATCCCTCAACCCCTATACCCTCTTAATCCTTAAACCCTCAACCCTCAACCCTTCCATCCTAATCCATCAATCCCTATACCCTCTTAATCCCTCAAACCTCAACCCTTAAACCCTAATCCCTCAACCCATATACCCTCTTAATCCCTTAACCCTTAAATCCTAATCCCTCAACCCTTAAACACTAATCCCTCAACACCTATACCCTCAACCATTAAATCCTAATCCCTCAATCCCTAAACCCTAATCTCTCAACCCCTATACCCTCTTAATCCTTGAACCCTCAACCCTCAACCCTTAAATCCTAATCCGTCAATCCCTATACCCTCTTATTCCCTCAAGCCTCAACCCTTAAACCCTAATCCCTCAATCCCTATACCCTCATAATCTGTCAACCCTCAACCCTTAAATCGTAATCCTTCAACCCCTATACCCTCTTAATTCGTCAACCCTCAATCCTCAACCCTTAAACCTGAATACCTCAATCCCTATACCCTCATAATCCGTCAACCCTCAACCCTCAACCCTAAACCCTTAAATCCTAATCCTTCAACCCCTATACCCTCTTAATTCGTCAACCCTCAATCCTCAACCCTTAAACCCTAATCCCTCAATCCCTATACCCTCTTAATCCCTCAATCCTCAACCCTCAACCCTTAAACCCTAATCCCTCAACCCATAAACCCTCTTAATCCTTGAACCCTCAACCCTCAACCCTTAAATCCTAATCCCTCAATCCCTATACCCTCCTCTTAA
>CM021104.1:75422620-75453720 GCA_007115665.2 Sequoiadendron giganteum | reverse complement strand
ATACCAACCATGTGTATGGATCTCACCACCTTTTGGAATTCTCACCCGATGGAAAACCGAAAGTCTCGTTGGCCCAAAGTGAGTACATATTTTCCTTTCAAACAAACAACCTAGATCAAATCCACAACTAGATGGAAAAATGATCGAAGCTTGATCTGACTTTTTCACATCACTCCTTGTGTGATATGTTATACTTATGTTTATTTTTACATGCGATCTTGATCCTGGGGGCTTGATCATCCCTCTTGAACATGATTCATCTCACCTTACTAGCATGAGTACATTAGATCTCACTCGACATGCATGATTAAACTACTTTAGTGTGAGTTTAAAGTAAATTCATAGTCTCACTAAAGTGGGGGCTAAATTTGTCACCAAAAGGTGTATACCTTGGAACTTTTTCACTCATTTTGGCCTTTTCCATTGGATTCTGGCCTTCTTTACCTTGATTCAGCCTTGTAAGCTTGCAATTCAACAATAACCTAATGGTGTTTTACCAAGATGTTGTGAAGTGTTGTAATGCATTTCCTCACTTTTCTAAGACCCTTTCAACATAATTCACCTAAATAATACATTCTTACACCTTCGTAAGCCTTATGACAAAGTGTTGTAAAGTGTTGTGATGCATTTTCACAGTTATCTAGGCTTATCACCCCTAAATTAACCCTATTTCTATGCTAATTTTCCCCTTTAATGTATCTTTAGTCTTGACCTAAGTGTGTTTCAAGAGGAAAAATTGATTAACTTCATTAAACACAAATTAACTCCCGACCACCACGTAATTTTTCCCAAGTGGACTAGGTTGCCACTTTGGGCAACCTAGTCGCTTTAGGCATAAATTTCAAATTTTAAATAAAATTCAACAGGAATCTTTCCTCCTAAACCCTAGGGTCAGCCTATCAAGTTGCATTTTGGGAAAATTAGGGTTTCACATGTACAAATAAGGTTTTTCATCCTCATTTTTCTCTATCCCAAGCTCATTTTTGCATCTCTCTTCTCAAGTGCTCAAGCATCCAAGACTTCACAAGCAAGTATTCAAGAATTAGAGTTTTACAAGCTATCTCCATTGGAGCTGATCTTGCATGTTGCATACCATCAACAAAAAAGGTGTGGTAAGCATTTCCATTAAGTTCATCATTCAAACTTGCATTCCTTTTCTTTTATCTCATTTTGGTTTAATCACCTACAAAGGGGTTTGACCTAGGAACACCCTTATTTCATAACCCCAATATCCTCTTGGTCTTTGCATATGATTATAGGTTTTTATGTAGATTTGATGAAGTACAAAGTGTTGTAATAAGTACAAACATTCTCCTCAAGTTACATCCAAGCCTCAAACCCTAGAAGGAGCAAGAAGACAAGCTACAAGTCACTTCCGGGAGTTTCTATCATGGATTGTTGCAGAAAAGGGAAACATCAATTGGGACCCACATAATTTGGCCCTAATTCCTTAGAAATCCACAAGAGGACTAGGCTGGCCCTATTGGCAACCTTATCCGTGTACTAGGCCCGGAAAAGGGTTTCTGCATTTTTGGGCACCCATTTCCCCGAAACTTGTTTTGGCAAAGTTTCTCGGTTGGAAAACTAGGTCGCTCCACTTGGCATAAGTGTCCTTATGCTATTTTTAAACATTTTCCAGAGGTTCCTAGGAGAATTCATCTGCAACATCACTTTTCCAGGTGCACCCCTTCTTTCCTTCTCTGTTATTTTCCAGAATATACACGTTTAAGTCATTTTAGAGTAGTTTTGCATTAGTTTAAGTTTTTTTTTATTCACATTTACATACATTTAGATTAGTATCATTTTACTTTCAGTTTCAACCACACATTACACACACTTATCACAACCTTCATCAATCAACCTTCCCCATTTGAATGTAACTGCCAAAAACCCTTGTATACAACTGTTGATTGGTGTTTTTGTGCACTTTCTCAACATAGGCAATGCATAGGTGCATTACCTCTCTTGAAAGAAAATATCCAGTAAATCACTTAAAATCACCCCAAGGTCAATCAGGTGTGAGGTCATGACTTGCATGGAATATCTCAGTTCATATTTGATGTGATTTTTCTGGTAATCAAAGGGTAGAATTACGTGAGTTAAGCTAGAAGGGGAATCGGATCTGCAAACGGAGTTTCTGAGGTGGGAAAGTTACTGTACATTTTATGCAGGCTCAAACAATAGTCTTGAACTCCATTTCTATTTTAAGATTTGGCTTTACAATGTGCAATGAACCTTAGGATAGGTTATTTCTAAAAAAAGGAAAAAAGGGCAGGGAAGAGGGAGGATTCCTAGACCTGCAACTACCAATGAATAGTGATCATGGAGGTCTCTACTATGGACAACTTCCTTAAAAGAACATTCCACTTAACCAGAAATTTCATAGTCTCATGAAATTTGAGCTATCTTTTAAGGACTACAAATATTTTACCATTCATTCACCATACATATGCATGAACAAAGATAAAGATTTAAAAGAAGCTTCAAATCTAGGTCTACACTAACTTTGCACAGCCATCTACTAGCAACAAAAAACCAAAAGTATGGACAAGGAAGGCATCTACACAGCACAAATCTTCATAACCAAGAAATAGCATTACTAAATCTACCAAAGCTAACTAAAAGGAAACTAAAACAACAAAGTAAATTTAACCAAATCATCTAATTATGAGAGAAGAATCATGAAACATAAGAAGAAACCCAGAAATGCACTAGAGTCAATGTATTTATATTGCAATTTCTGCACCATGCCTTTACAATAACTCAACTCTCCTTGAAAATGAGAGGAGGTCCCCTATTTATAGTGTCCTGAAAGTAGAATAAGTGGCCAAGATTGATTTACATTTGTGTGGCCACAATTCACTATAACCTAGGGCTCTACCTACCCCCCAATATATTACATTTTAAAATACATTTTGTCCATATCCCTATTTTGTCTTTTAGTGGCAGCACTGTAGCATTTTGTCCTCTTGCTGATTGCTCTTTGCTACAGCTACTCCTTTAGAAATTATTCATCAATAATAGGGTTGCCTTCTTGCTTCTTCAAAGTTGCATATTCCATGAATTTTAGGATCACCAGTTGGAGCTTATTGACCTCTATGATGTTGGATCTCAGCACTTGGTAGCTCCACTCTTTGGAATTATCAATGAGCTTCTCCCAGTCCTCCTCATACTTGGAAGTGTGATCCTTGAATAGCTCAGATTGGGAAAAGGATCAAGCATCAAAGATCATGAAATCTATAGTAATTTCGGTTGACATCCCATCTTCCATCCTCTTTTGGAAGTGAGGCTCTATATTTTCCAGATTGATTTGGACAATGGGCATATCATATCCCGTCACTAAATTTAGATATCGGAGGAAATCCTCTATGAATTCCTTGGCCCATTCAATATCCAGATTTACCTTTTCAAGTATCTGTTCTAGCCTCTCCTTCCGATGATCAAAGTCTCATTTCCATACATCCATCAGCCAATCATCATCCTCCTTAAATGTAAACTCCTTTTCCCAAATCTCGCTTGCCAATTTGAGGATAGCCTCAATCTTTGGGTAAGTAGCCCCATATTTTACCAGGAACTCAATGGAGATTTTCCTCATACCTTCAAGAGACTTTTGTAATTCCAAGAATTTGTTTGTTGTCCGAACAACATGATTAATGCCCATGTTTCCAATATCCAAGACCTATTAGAACGAATTTTTCATGGTCTTGTCCAAGTTCTTTCTTTTTTCTAATTTGTCAATCTGTTCTCTGGAAAAAAATTGAGGTGGGGTCGAAGATGTGGCTGGTTGTTCTTCTGTGGACAACCACTTCCACTATGTAGGTTGTCAAATAAGCCACCTGTGCCTTAAGATCCTCTTTGGAAACTTTATCCTGCTGAATGAGATGCACCACCGTGGTGACGGATTCTTGGAGGTTATCTAATTTTTTCTCCCTGGTGCCACTCCCAAGTCGATGGTGGATATGTTGTAACTTATTACTTGTTTTCCCACACTGGCATACCTATTTGTACTGATCTGGATCTGGAGACATTCATCGTTACCTTTGATCTGATTCTCAATTTTGCTCCTTCTTGGTGCTGATATAAGCTCAAGCTAATATAGCCTCTAGCCTTAGCTTTGGGCATTTTGGACTGGGAGCCCTCTTTTCTAGTTGTCTCTCCAACCAGTCAGGCATCAAGAAATTTTCCTTAGGTGAGTCCTGTTGATCCCCTATTTTACTTCCTTTATTTGAATTGCTTTATCATTGAGAGCCTCTTGCTTTGTTTGTGTATCCTCCTTTTCCTCATCACGATCTTGGATGCACACTATGTGTTTGATAGGGGATTTGGTGGGCAAGCATTCATCAGGGTTGCTTTCCCCTTCATCACCCTTTACTTCTCTTTCTTCATCATGCTCGTGCTCCTCGGGCTGCCCAATCTCTAGACTCTTATAATTTTCAGCCTCTTCTTCAGGCTTATCTTCTTCGTTATCTTTTCGCTCTTCATGAGGGAATACCTCTTCATCATGCCTAGGTGCACGGTCTCATTCTTCCACTAGAGACTTATCACCCTCTTCTTTTGTGGTAGCAACCCTTTCTTCACTGATAGGCTATCTTTCAACCTCCTTATCTTCAATTTTCTTGAGTTGCTTGACCAACTCAATATCAAGCTACGGATCAAATATTTCTTCAATTGTCTTTGTGTCTAGATCCTCACCATCATCAATGGAAGACTCATAGGCAACCTCATTAATTTCTTGATGCTCATAAATGGGGTGCTCATGATAGTCATCTACCTCCTCTTCCAACCTCTTGGCTACCTCCAATTGTTGTCTTTCCCATTCCTTAGAAATTTACATCGTGGATTCCATATTGGGTGGCTCAGTAGGAGGAGGATGAATTGGGGTGTTGATCATTGCTTGGGAAATCATAGCCTACACTACCTGGTTTGAAAACATTCTCGATAGCTCAGATGGCACATTTTGCATATACTCCATGAAAGACTCTGGGAGGGCAAGGGTAGGCATTGCAGTTGCAGTGGAAAAGTTGGAAGAGAAAAAGGAGACATGGAAGATGAAGAAATTGGTGAAGTGGTAGCAGAAGATGTATCCACCAATATTACCTGCACAATGGGAGAAGTAGATATAAGTTGGATAGAGATGTCCACTGCAGGCAGAGAGGATGCAACTACTACGTGTGGGATAGGCGGGGTGGTAGAAATAGCGACAGTGGTTGTAGTAGCAAATGAAATAGGCAAGGACTTCGGCTGGTCAGCCTCCATCTCCTCTCCCTCATGGAGCAGATCTTCTTGGATTACTGGCATTTCGGTGATGCTGCCTATTCGCTTATGCTTCTTGGGAGGTTCACCTTTAGAGGCTTTTCTAGCGTACACCTTTGGGTTGGTTTGTTGCTCATCCATCTCCTTTCTCTTTTTTGATCAAATGGATCGAGGATATTTTGATGTTTCTCAAGTTGATGTGGTTTTTGCAACCTCATAGCCACTTGGCTCACTTTCGAGTCCTTTGTATGTTACTACAACCCCTTGTTGCCTCAAATGAGCAACTTGCCCATCAATCCATGCTTTTGTTCGAGCCTCATCAGGCTTGGTGAGAGTGTCAAGGTCATCGACGTCTTGCTCATCCCAATCAATCATTGGTAGTGGTGAATTAGCGACGATGTTATACCTGGGGTCAATTATAGTGCTCTCCTCTTCCTCCAGCTAATCAGGCACTGGGAACAAGTTCACCCTCTTTACAAAGTATGCGGTCATCCGCATATAGTTCCTAATTCGCACCTCAAATTCATCTTTACAATCCACCCAAAAATCTTCGACATTGTGGAGGTGGGAATACTCCTATCCAATTACCTTCCTGACATGGTAGTATGGATCCACCTGTGGTTTGATTGTGTGAGGCTTGAAATGATACTCTAACAGCTCCTTTTCTAAATTGTGGGCACATTGGGAAGTGTAGAGCTCATACATCCCCTGGCCAAGTGTGAGGGGATAAGGGATCCCCACTAGATGCTTGTTGCTCAAGATGGTGTGAATATGCCATAGCTGCCAAGAGATTTCCAACAATATTATCGAGTCATTAGCGTACCGGGGTAGCTTGTTTGGTCTTTCTGAAAGTCCCTGGGTGTGGATGTAGGTGAACTTGGCGTATTGGATGAATAGGAAAGCATATTTTTTTAGAAAAGCTCGAGCACTATGGGAGACTCTCCTCTCAAAGTCACCCCTGAGTAGCCTGATGATATAAGCAATGAATGCATCATTCACTCTGCAATAATCTTTCTTGAAGTTCCTGAACTGTAGTTGGGGGTACTCGTCGAAATCCTTCAGTTCTCTACCAGGAACTTCGTTTGGAGCCTTGAATAAACCATGGTAATGCCTCCTATCAGCTAGTGAGTATACTAGGTAAGAGGTCATATAGAACCTGGATTTCTTTTTGATGTTCATGAATTGTTCATGAAAGTTGTCACTGATTATTCCTCCCAAAAAGAATGTGGTGTCCTTTCCACAGAGAATGTGCTCAATCAAATAAACCATCCATTCCTAAAAATATGCCACAGTGGGGAGGCCCATTACCTTGCTCAATAGAGTGACCAGATCATGGTAATCCTCATGGAAGTCACTCCTAAAGAACTCTTGAGGCACCTTTGTAGTGCTACCCATTTTGTCCTTCACCCAATACTAATTTATAAGTTTCTTGCATCTCATGGGGTCTTCATCCCACATTTCCTTGCATTCCTGGATAGTAGGTAGCTCCATCTTTCCGAAGACAAGAATATGAAAGGTTTTCATTATTCCTAATGGTGACATGTCAGCCAGGATGTTCCTATCTCTATCAACAATAGTTCTTGTTTCTGGTTGATATGCCTCCCTGCAATCCATTACTAGCTCGGGAGCAACCAAAGTGGGAGGAAAACTAGAATCTTTAGCTATCCCGTTGCTTCTAATTAACTTTGCATTTTTTGTCTTCGGGTTTATCCTGACCCTCTATATGAAGTCATCAATGTTAACATGCCCAATATTAGTGTCACTAATATCCTTCCACTTGGTGGTGACCTTGGAGTGCAATGGTACCCCCTGGAATTGGTATTTCATTTGATCTTTATCTTCCTTGCCGCATGGAGCCTTGACAGTTCTCTTTCCTTTGTCCTTGACTGCCCCCAAGGATTTTGCACCCGATTCCATATATTCTGCACATAGAGGCGACGGTAAGTACAAGTATGTATGATGATACGAATGGTTATCCAAATCCCAAAAAAACATGGTTAGATTGGATAATTCATCATTCATGAATCTAACACTTAATCAAAATTTCCATCAAAAATTCACTGGAGGGAAATTGGATGGTCCAGGCCCCAGAGGCCAGACTTCCTTGGTCAAAATGTTGTTCTGAAGGGTGAACTGAGCGGGAAGACCCTGATGATTTCTCTCAATCTTGGATTTGGATAATGAAGTGTCTATGTTGGAGAGGGTAGCATTTTAGCATGTGGGTCATCATTCATTTTTAGATTGGAAGTCATTTAGGTCACCATTAGGGCATCCAGAATCAAAATGAGGGAAGGTTGTCAAAGGTTAGTTGTTTGAAATAGCTTTGGAGAAATAGAATTCCAGAGGCGGAGTTCCAAAGTCTAGAACCCGAAAGGTAGAAGGACGTGCGTAAAATCCTTGTAACATTGAAAGGAAAATAAGGATGCCAAATTGCTTTCCTAACGCTAAAACAACAGAGGAGAAGTGCAAAAGACCTATTTTAAAACTTCTTAGAACAACTGAGATGAACACATACAGAGTAACAAGGGTAACAGAAATAAGCAATCACAGATAACACCATATTTACGTGGGAAAACCCTTCTGAGGAAAAACCCACCACACCAAGAGAAGACACTTTGTATTACAGTAAAATAAATTACATACAAATCTCATAGTCCTCACTCTTTGATAGTTAGCTCATAGCAAGAGACTTGAGTTTTCATGCACTCACTATTACAATACTTCTTTCAGTATACAATGAATACAACTCTCTATTATTTCTCTCTCTTCACCATCACCCTTCATTGACTTATATCAATGTAATCGACTATACAAGTCTTACATTCAAATTAAACATTCCAACCAATCATAGGTCTTAATGATGCACCGATCACCCAATCAAGCAATCCGATCTTCTGACCAATCTACCCTGAAATCATGCATCGGGCCACCCAAGCATTAACTACCTTGCCTTAATCAAATTATGTCATCAGCTGAAACACATCTTGCCCTTGTCAACCCATCTGCTACCTTCACCACGCCACCGTCGAGCCCCGCGAGACCTCCCACGGTATGGTGATGCCACCGCCCAGCCATAGGTCCCTTCTAACACCCTCATGGTACTGAGGTAGTGGCTTGTCTGCTAGCCCATCACATAACACTGCATCACTACCGAGCTCAGAATGATCTTCCATGGTATGGTTGTGCCACCGCCCAACTGTGAGGCTAAGCAAAGCCTCCCGCAGTAAGGTGGTAATTGCCAGTGCTGACCATCAAGCTCCACCATGCTACCGTGCCCCAACTGCAAGACCTCCATGGTAAGGAGGTAACCATTATCTCTGACCTCCATGGCTTATTGCGCCATCGCGACATGGTTGAAAGGCCATCACAGTGAGGTGATAAGTAGCCTTCACTTAATTGTCACTGACCACCACTACCATCGCGCCACCAATGAACAACCTCCACGGTAGGGAGCTAAGGCTTCACACTGACTATGCCCATCAACCGTGCTACTACCAGCCTAGGAAGGAGACCCTGTGGTATAGCAGTGACACCGCCCAACTGTGGACAGACCGACAGAGGCCTATGATAAAGCGGTAACCCCCAAATCGTGCCTCTATGAAAGAGTCTCAATGGTAGAGCGGTAACGGATGAGAATGGTAATAAATTCGCCAAGTCTTTTCATAGGATCAAGCCAAAAATTGAGGCACCTATTCCCAAAAAGCTCCCACTTGATGAAGACTTCCTAGCTTCCTCTACACTTTGAAAAATTACTGACGATCATAGCCCCCAAGGCCCATTGAGTTTGTTCACCATCTGAACTTGTCCATGCTCACTGGCTTCGTTAATGCATTTTTATCATTCCTCAAAGTTTCAACCTTTTCCAAATAGAACTTTCCATCGTCCACCATGTCCCTCACTAAGTGATATTGCACATCAATGTGCTTTGTCCTGGCATGGAAAGTTGAGTTCTTTACCAAAAAAATGGCACTCTGACTGTCACAACAAATTGTAATTTGCCCTGCATTAAAACCAATATCAGAACATAATTGAATCAGCCAAACTGCTTCTTTTTAGGCATGTGTTTCTACCATGTATTCAGCCTCCGTGGTGGATAAAGCGGCTATAGCCTATCGCTTGCTCATCCAACTGATTGCACCACGATTTAACATGAAAGTGTATCCACTGGTGGATCTTCTATTGTCAATGTCCCCTGCCCAATCAGAATCGACATATCCATGAATGCTAAGTGTTCTGTATGATGCAACCAAATTTCTATGGTAACACAAAGCATATTTTGAAGTCCCCTTCAAATATGTGAACACTCTCTTCACAGTATCCCAATGCGTCCTTCCTGGATTTGCCATAAATCGGCTGAGAACTTTGGCTGCTTGGGCAATGTCTGGTCTTGTACAGACCATTGCATACATTAGACTGCCAAGAACACTTGCATAAGGCACCTTGGTCATTTCCTCCATCTTAGTAGTAGATTTAGGACATTCTTAAATAGATAGTTTCGTTCCCTGCAAAACTGGAACAACTAGCTGCTTTCAATCATCCATACCAAATCTCTCCAGAATTGTATTGACATACTTACTCTGACATACCCAGAGCTTTTTGCTTGTTTTGTCCTCGGTTATCTCCATCCCCAGAATATACCTTCTTTCACCCAAATCTTTCATTTCAAACTTTGCAAACAATTGAGATTTAAGATCAGAAATCATAGACTTACTATTTCCTATGAACAACATATCATCCACGTACAGGGTAATAATAAGAACACAGTCATTTTTAAATTTACAATAGACACAATTATTAGATTTTCATCTCACAAATCCCATAGACAACACAAAAGTGTCAGCTTTCTGGTACCACATTCTAGGAGACTGCTTCAAACCATACAGAGATTTCTTTAATTTACAGACCAGAATATTTTTTACCTTTTTCAATGAAGTGCTCAAGCTAGGACATATAAATCTCTTCTTCTAGCTCTCCATGGAGAATCGTTTTCTTCACATCCATCTGCTCAATCTCTAAGTCATATGTTTCTGCCAATGACAACAAAAATTTGATAGATGTCAGCTTTCCTATAGGGGAAAATATTTCTCCATAATCAATTCCCTCTATCTGGGAAAAAATTTTTGCAACCAACCTTGCCTTATACTTTTCTACACTGCCATCTAGACTAGTCTTCTTCTTGAATACCCATTTACATCCAACAACCTTTCGCCCTTCAAGAAAAAGTACCAAATCCAAGGATTCATTTTTTTCAATGATTCCATTTCTTCATTCATGGCTTCCAACCAGGAATTTGAATCAGACATGCTAATATCTTCTTTTACAATCCTAGGCTCATCGGTGCTAGTAATCAAAGAATAGGCATAGTTTGAATCTAACATAGAGAAACCATACCTATTAGGTTGTCATTTTTCACGTGTAGACCTTCTTACTAGCTGACATTGTGGTTCTTTATCTTCAGTACTCTCAGAGCTACTTGAACTCTCCTTAGTTTTAGGTACACCATGTAGTTCCTCTTTTTCTAGAGTTTGGAAAATCTAAACTACATCATTCTTCTTCACTCTTTTATCTGTCTCTAGCTATGGATCAACTACTGAAGGTTTCAACTCATGAAATATTACACTTCTATTGTACAGAACATTCTTAGTATTAGGATTCCAAACCTTGCATCCCTTCACACCAACGCCATAGCCAATGAAGATACATTTAATAGCCTTGGTCTCCAAATTTGATCTTTTCTCATTGGGCACATATACATATGCCTCACAACCAAAGACACGAATATGTCTAAGAGAGGGCTTATTACCAGACCACGCTTCCAAATGTGTCTTGTCAACTAGAGAAGAACAAGGTGAACGATTTACCAGGTAACATGCCATAGACACAACCTCAGCCCAGAACTTCTGCTCTAAACCAGTACTGCTCAACATACTTCTTGCTCTTTCCATTAACGTTATGTTCAACCTTTCAGCAACTCCATTCTATTGTGGAGTATAAGGTGTAGTTTTATGTATTTTAATCCCATGGTCTATGCAGTACCTTTTGAATTTTGTAGAACAAAATTCACCGCCATTATCCATCCTCAAGCATTTAATTTTTTTTATAGTCTGATTCTCTATCAAAGTTTTAAATTCCTTAAACCGACTGAACACTTCTGATTTACTCTTAAGAAAGTATATAAATGCCCTTCTCGAATACTCATTAATAAATGAAACATAATATCTAGACTTTGATAATGAAAGAAGATTCATTGGACCAAACAAATCAGAATGAACATAATCTAGTACACCAGAAGATTTATGAGGACTCAAATAAAATGAAACATGGTGTTGTTTTCCATAAATACAGTGTTTGCAAAAATTGAACTCAAGGTTACAATCATCAAGCCCTTCAACAAGATTTTTATTTTTCAAGGTTTTTAAACCTTTCTCACCTATGTGGCCGAGTCTATGATGCCACAACATGGTCTTCTCTACTGGGAGTTTCACCTCCAAGGCATTTTCAGCTGCAGAAGCATCTTCATCTTCCTCTACAGGAACCGCATTGCTTGACTTTACAGAGGCGTTGTTGCATTGAACAAGACATGCATCAAGCTTGTACAAAGTGCTAGTATGTACACCCTTAGCCAACACCATTGCACCTCTAGCCATCTTACATCCTTTAATTGATAAAGAAACTTCCACACCATCATCATTCAGCTTACTGATAGAAAGTAAGTTAGGAGCCAAACCTAGTATGTGCAGTATGCCACAAATCCCTTTGATTCTACCATCAGGGAACTGTATCTTGACTCTTCCATGGCCAACAATCTCCAATATTGAATCACTCACCGATTACACCTTTCCACCATCATACTTCTCATACTTAGTGAAACATTCTTTGTGAGATGTCATGTGAAATGATGCACCCAAGTCAACCAGCCAGATATCGTCTGATGCCTAATTTTCCATGGCTGCAATGAAGGCATCTACATCACTCTAACAAGAGCCATTGTCTAAAGCATTACTCTTCTTCTTCTTCTCCTCCTTAGAATCCTTCTGGATATGACCAGGTTTCCCACAGTTCCAACATTTCACCTTGAACTTTTTACCAAGAGACCTTGATCTCCCTACAGATTTAGATTTGGACTTCTTGTCCTTCTTCTTGCCTTTCTCCTCTGATCTACCTCGAATAGCAAGGGCCTCTTTGGCCATCTCTAAAGACTTCCTCTACATCTCTTCAGATAGCAGTGAGGCAACATCATCTTCCATCTTGAAATTATTGGTTGTACTTCCGATAGCCATTACAGGATGATCCCAAGTGTTAGGTAACAAACATAAAAGGAGCATGTAGCGATCCTCCTCCTCAATCTTTACACCCACAGATGCCAACTAAGAAACACTCATATTAAATGATTTCAGATGGTCTACAATAGATGCACCTTCTTCCATATTTAAGGAGTACAATGTCTTCCTCAGGAATAACTTATTTACCAGAGACTTTCCTTGATAAATATCACCAAGCTTCTTCCATAATGAAGCTGTAGACTTCTCCTCATGGACGTTCAGGAGTACAAAATCGACCAGACTAAGTCTTATCAGACCTCTCACTTTTCTATTTGCAAGGTTCCAATCTTCTTGCTAGATACTTTGTGGCATAGTTCTAGAAACAGTAACCCAGAGCTCTCTATCCACAAGCAAGTCTTCCATTTTGAGTTTCCATAACTCAAAGTTGCCACCATTGAATTTTTCAATCTCTACTCTACCTAATGTACTCGCCATCTCAAATAGAACTAGGTTCTAACTTTGTAATACTCCCACTGGAATAGTATTAGCACAAAAAATAGTCTTACTAACAAGGATAACACAACTAGCCAGGCTCTAATACTACTTGAAAGGAAAATAGGGGTGCAGAATCGCTTTCCTAATGCTAAACAACATAGGAGAAGTGCAAAAGACCAAATTTAAAACTTCTTAAAACAACTAAGATGAACATATATAGAGTAACAATAGTAACATAAATAAGCAATCACAGATAACACAAGATTTACATGGTAAAACCCTTATGGGAAAAAACCCACCACACCAAGAGAAGACACTTTGTATTACAGTAAAATAAATTACATACAAAGCTCGCAATTCTCACTCTCTGATAGTTAGCTCGTAGCAAAAGACTTGAGTTTTCATGCACTCACTATTACAATAATTCTTTCAGTATATAATGAATACAACTCTCTATTATTTCTCTCTCTTCATCATCACCCTTCATTGACTTATATCAATGTAATTGACTATACAAGTCTTACATTCACATTAAACATTCCAAACAATTGAAGGTCTTAATGATGCACCGATCACCCAATCAAGAAATCTGACATTCTGAACAATCTGCCCTGCAATCATGTATCAGGCTACCCAAGCATTAACTCCCTTGCCTTAATCAGATTCTTTCATCAGCCAAAACACATCTTGCAATTACTGCTTTCACCACTCCAGACTTCAACCAATTAGATGTTGAAAACCTATCACATGCTGCATCTTTACTTGTTTGCTACTTCTAGTCAAGTCAGACCGGTTAAACTAATTAACAAACATTTCTTTTGACACCACCATGTCAGGCCAAAGAGACCACCACGGTATGGCGGTAAGCCCTTGTCAACCCGTCTGCTACCTTCACCACACCACCGCCGAGCCCCACAAGACCTCCTACGGTATGGCAGTTGCACTGCCCAATCATAGCTCCCTTCTAACACCCTCGATTTACTAAGGTAGTGGCTTGTCTACCAACCTGTCACATAACACTGCATCACCTGCAAGCTCAGAATGATCTTCCACGGTATGGTGGTGCCACCACCCAACCGAGACACTAAGCAAAGCCTCCTGTGATCTGGTGGTAACTGCCAATGCTGATCATCGAGCTCCAGCGTGCTACCATGCCTTGACCATAAGACCTCTGCAGTAAGGAGGTAATTGTTATCTCTTACTGCCATGGCTTACCACACCACCATACCATGGCTGAAAGGCCATCACGGTGAGGTGGTAAGTGGCCTTTTCTTAACTGTCGCTAACCACCGCACCACTAATGAACAAACTCCATGGTAGGGAGGTAAGGCTTCACACTGACTGCGTCTATCAACCACGCTATCGCTAGCCTAGGAAGGAGACCCCATGGTATAGTAGTAACACCGTCCAACTAAGGACAGATCGACAGAGCCCTACGATAAAGTGGTAAATCGCGAGACCGTGCCTCGATGAAAGAGTCTCAACTATAGAGCAATAAGGGATGAGAATGGTGATAAATTCACCAAGTCTTTTATAAGGTTCAAGCGAGAAGTTGAGGCACCTGTTCCCAACAATATTTTCAATCATTTGAGAGTTCAGGCCATGAAGGCTGGGAAGCAGTTAAAGGTCACCCTAGATAAATGGCTAAGCAGGGACAGAAGTCTAGAACTTGCAACCCGACGGACCGGACCCGGAGAGAGGTTTCGCTTTGCACTTTGTTTTTAAAACTTCGCAGAAATCATGATGTTAGGGTCCAAAAGTGGGAAGGATGACTTGAGTTTGCTATTTAGGATGGCCTAGACGGGATAGAATCTCGACGATGGAAGTTTGGAGGTTGGGATCCGAGAATGGTAAAGACTGAGATTTTTGTTTCACTCCATCTTGAACTCAGGCGAGAAGGAGGCATTCAAGACCCGGAAGATGGAAGGCGATCATTCGACGGCCTAAAATGGTAGAAGGGTAATGGCGGGCCACAGATGGAAGGCTAGGGGTCGAGACTTGACACTTACTAGGAACTTAGATTTTCCTGATTTTAAACTAGTTTTGTTTGAGTGGAATTCATGAGCTCGAGATCTAGGTGCCGAGAGACAGTCCCTTGATAGCTGTTGGAAACGGCGAACTAGAAACAGTGGTCCATTGATGGAAATCTGCTGACTAGGACCCGATGGGTGCTTGGAGACATCATTCATTTTCTTGGTAAGTCTTACATTAGATGGTAAGCAGGAGTTTGAGGCCCAGATGGATGGGGTGAAATCGTCATTCCAGAACTGCGTAGAGGAAGCGGCAATCCGAAGGCGGAGTTCCAGAGTCTGGAACCCGCGAGGAGATTTTCCATCGAGGTAAGTTTTCCAAATTTGATTAAAAATAGCCAAGGTAGCAAGGAGCCCTGAGCCTAGAGGGCACTATTTCCTACCCCAAAGAATAGTAACGGGAAGACCACATTTTGAGTTCCATTTCCAAGTTTTTTAGGGGATGTTTTATAGATTTTAACACATGGGTTTTGTGGCATGATCTTCCTTCTATCAAATGCATATCATTTTATCCCCTATCACTCATCACTCAAGCATGAAATCATGAAAAATGAGGTAGGCTATCGAATGGCGAGCATACCTTGAAGACTACATGAAGACAGATGTTGAATTCGTAAAGAACGACAAAGTGGAGGCTCAGGCGAGAGGGCGGCGAAGGTTGGGGAGGTGCTGAAATTATCTGTTGTTCCTGACATGTGAAAATGAAATATCAGAGCTTGTATTTATAGTCTTAAGTTAAATTAATTCCCTTAATAAATGTAGGTACAGCAGCCGATGAGGTTGGTGCATTTCAAATTAGGGACGATGACAAAGGACCAGAACCCGAAGGCCAGAATGACGTTGGGGCAAGGCCATCCAAAATTTTCCAAGCGAGAAGCTAAAGAAAAAGCAAGCATTGGGGTCTAAGTTCCAGAAGGACGTTGGTCGACGGTCGTTCAAAATGGTGAAAACACGAAGTAAACTCGAAGGGCTGAGCCTAGAGAACACGATGGAAGGCTAGATTTCGCACAAGTTACCAGACAAAAAATAGGAAACCGGATTCCAAGAATCGGAAAGATGTTGGCGAAAGGTTGCTTGTAAGAGAAAATGTGATAGGGAAACCTGAGAAGCGAAACTTGAGAAGGGAAACTCGAGAAGGTAAACCCAAGAAGTCAGGCCTAGGAGGTTCCACGGATGCTAGAAAAGGGAAAAGTAATAAAGGAACCCTGAAAGAACCCCAAGACTTAGCAATTTTTGAGGGGCAATACATGGTCAACCTAATATGAGACTTGAGAGACATGTTGACCATCTAGGGCACCAAAATGGGGGCATGCAAAATGAGGTGACAACAAAATGACCTGGCATGGTGAAAGAAAGAGGGTCCCAATTCCGAACAAGATGTGTGTGCTATAGGCACAACAAATGGTGACTCTACTGGGAGAACTCTCTTGGCATTCTGAAGATAAATATTCATTCTAAATCCAGAATCTCTGGTTTCATAGACCAAAAGCCAGTTTCCAAAGGTTGAACTTAGAACAAGTTAAGGATGGGAGCTGAGGTTGAATCACACCATGGCATCATCATGGAAGTGTGTGCATGGTGAGTTCATTTCCTTTCCTCATAAGCCATGTCGACAATTACTAACTGGGAGGGACAAAATATGTAATTCGTTTAACCCTAGAAGTAACCTTGACATTGATTCACTGTCAGTCAAGCATCCATAGCCCTGATGGAGTAGTTGTTGTAACCCCACGAACATATCTCTACTACTAGCTAGGAATCCATAGCCCGAGTAGAGGTATTCGTACACCCATACGATTGCATAATTTTGTATTTTCTTTACTTTTTTGATATTACTTTGCAGTACTTTTCTTTTTTTTGCTCAACCGTGCAAGCATTGAAGCTCACTATGGGTTTGGAAATCACAGTGATCACTGGAGAAGACTTTAGAATTTTTCATTTGTCCAACTCTCCCAGCAATTACCACACAATTCTTTGGAAACCTTTAAGGTGTTTTTTGTGTATGATCCATGACAAGCGTAGGAGATTCAAACAAGAATACAATCCTAGATTAGTCTAGAGTTCAAAAGAGGAAACCAACGCTTAGGGATTTTCAGAGATTGGTAGTGGGGAATGAAGGCTTATCTAGAGAACAAAAAAAGAGTGAGTAGTAGAGTGAACCATTCATCAAGCACAGCACGGCCACTGCAGCAGAAACAAGGAGACATTGTCATCAAAACAAAATTATCAGGAAGAGAAAAATGAAACAAAGCAGGAAAGCAAAGCAAGGAAACTTACCCTAATCTAAATACAAGTATTTACAAGGACAACTCAAAAACAGCTCAAGCTTGGAAATAATGCTTAAGGTGCTGCCTATTGATAGGCAATGGGACATCCTCACCAATTAAGGTCTTTAGGTGAAAAGCATTGTCTTCAAGAATTTCAGCAATTTGAAAGGGGCCAAGCCAAAGCTTGTCAAATTTGTTGTGTCCCCCTTTATTTTTGTGCGCCTTGTCCCAATATAGGACTAGATCAAAAATTTGGAAGTCCTTGATTTTGGCTTGTTCGTCGAACCATCTTTTGACAATGCCCTAATTTTTGGTGAAGTTTTCTATTGCATGATCATGTACTTCTTCTAAATGCAATAGCTCAGCCAGGCAAGCTTCTCTTCTATCCCCTCCTTTGTAAAAATTATTGATGATTTTGAGGGTAGGGATTTTCAAGTGTATTAGAAAGATAGGCTCTAAGCCATAGACAATGTGGTAAGGGGAATCTCCAAGGGTAGCCTTATGGCATGTACAATCTTCTCAAAGGGGAAAATGGAGCTGGGTATGCCAGTCCTTCAGGTTCCTATCAAGCAATTTTTTTATCATGGTAATCAAGTTCTTGTTGGTAGATTCGGCAAGACCATTCCCTTGGGGATAATAGTTGGAGGAAAATTTGAGTGCAATTCCATTATCAAAGGACTAACGAGTGAATTTTAAAGATAAAAATGTGGGACCATTATCACATACTAATGCATAAGGACAACCAAAACGGTTCAAAATAAAAATTTCCAAAAAATTAGTTACTACCTTCGTTGTGCATTCCCTACATGCAATTTCTTTTGTCCATCTAGTGCAATAATTAGAAGTGGTTAAAATGTACCTATTTCCTGCAAATGATGGAGGGCTTACTGGACCAATGAAGTCAAGACCCGATTGTGCAAATGGTCTTAGCTCCAGGATTGGTTGCAATGAGACAGCAGCAATCCTTTCTCTAGTTGTCACGGTTTGGCGGACATGGAAAGTATAGATGTGGCTATGGGCATACTTGAAGACTATAGGCCAATAATATCCTGCTCTCAATATTTGATGTGCAGTAGGAAGGCCAAAACCATGGCCCGTGCCAAATTTGTCGTGAAACTCTTTCAAGACATGATCTGCTTCTTCTTTGCCAATGCACCTCAGATATATGCCTTCATGATTCCTCTTGTACAATATGGCCCCTTGCAACATGTAACTATTCTTTTCAATCTAAGTACATGCTTTTGGACTCCCTACAAATGGGGTGGACATTTATGATTCAGCAGATAATACACTATGTCATTGTACCATTCTCTTGGAGAGACATCCTCTAGCTGGTATTGTTGCACCATGAGTTCAAGTCTAGCCTCAATAACTGCCTCTACATTATGGTAATTTCCTACCCTCTCACCAATCTCATTGGCTAGATTTCCATATTATATTCCTATAGAAATTTAATCCATTTTTCCCTTTGTTTTCCTAGCTCATTCTGCATAAGCAATGTCTTCACGGCTAGGTCAGGAACTATGGCAAACACTTTGTTGCGTAAGATATAATGCCTGAACTTCTTTACTCCTTTAACAAGGGCATAGGCTTGTTTTTCTAAATTGTGGTAACATAGCTTGACATCTTTCAAAGGGTACTCATGAAGGCGATTGGATGCTCATTCCCCTCATCGTCCTTTTGAGTCAGGATGCTAGCACATGAATGATCTAAAGTGAACAGATAGATATAGAAGGGCTTCAGATAGTCTTGACTGACCAGCACTTGTGCTTGAGAAATTTATTATTTAATTTATCCAAATGCTTTCTTCATCTCAGGAGTCCAATCAATCTTGGCATCTTTCTTTAACATAGCATTGAGTGGTTTGAAAATTTCAACAAAGCTCATGATGAATTTACGGACAAAGTTGATATTTCTGAAAAAAAATTAATTCCTTCTTGTTGCTTGGTAGCTGAATCTTCATGATGGTTTGAATACGCTTCGGACCAATGGAGATCCCCTTCTTTGATAAGACATGCCCCAAAAACTTTCCCTCAGTCAACCCGAAGATGCATTTCTTCGGATTGAGAGAAACCCCAAATTCGTAGCACATTCGAAAAACTTTGCATAAATCAGCAACATGATCACCCCGCTATTTTGAGAACACTATCAAATCATCCATGTAGATGATGATGCATTTTTTAATCAGATCCTTTAATACAATTTCCATTGCAAGTTGAAAGGTGGTGTCGACGTTGATGAGTCCAAATGGCATTCATTTGTAAGCAAAGGTGCCCCACTTGGTGGTGAATGTCATTTTATGTCGGTCTTCATACTACAACATGACCTAGTTGTATCCAGAGTATCCATCTAAGAAGAACATCATCTGAGAGCCATTTACTATCTGCAGTACCACATCCAATGATGGCATAGGATAGTTATCCTTTTCTGAAGCTCTATTCAGATTGTGGAAGTCAATGCATAATCTAATTTCTCCATTCTTTTTTCTAACTAGGAGCAAATTGGCCATCCACATGGAGTGTCGAACTAGAAAGGTAATCCTCGTAGACAATAGCTTATGCAACTTCCTTGTATATGATTGGCTCCAGTAAACCATTGATAGGGCATTGTCGCTATCAAAATAGCCCTACATCTGGTATGAGGGGAATGGTGTGCATGATGATTGATGTATCATATATTTTGAGGTCTTCGTAGCTCTGAGCAATGACATCATGGTACTTCCACAAAGAATCCACTATTCCCTTCTTTTCTTCTAGTGTGCACACCTTGCTGATGAGTACATTCCTTGCCTTGTCAGCTATTTCAAGGTTTTAGGTGTCAAACTGACTACTAATGGCGTCTTTCTTCATCTGTTGATCCTATCCTCTAATCTGGTCTAGATCAAATATGAGTTCAAGTTGGACCATCCCTCTTGGGATAGTATTTATCTTGAGGTTGATTACCCCTTCTATATCTGGCTCAACTTCCTCAGGTTCAATCTCATCTATTATTTGGGAAACAAACACATCAGAGCTGGTAATGAAATCCAAGATGTGTTTATCATCATTAAACACTTGAAAATTGGCTACATTGTCTGGTATAGATGGAATGGAGGTGAGCTCAACTATAAACCTTTTGAGGCCAAACAATGACAACGACCGCAAGGTACTAGCCGCCTAGGCTAAGGTATTAGCGATGTGATTTTGAGAGCATAGGATCAACTGGATATTAGAAGCATCTAACCCTTCTAATAGATTCCATACCCTATGGCTATAATTAGTGAGTCTCCAGTCATAACAAGAATAGAGCTTTCTTACTTGCTTTATCACCAACTCTAAATCCCTAAAGACTTGCAACACTTTAACACCTTTCCTCAATGCCATGAGGAGCCCCAAGACCAATGCCTTGTATTCTACTACATTATTAGTGCAATAAAATTGAAGCCTATGAGTAGCGAAGTACGACTTACCTCTGGGACTGATTAGGTCAAAGCCAACTCCAGCCCCATGCTTGGATTTGGACACGTCAAAGCACAGTGCCCAGAACCTAGGAGAGTCCTTGACCTTAGAATCGGCAATCCTGGTTTCTAATTTTGATGGGGACTTCATTTCAGCGACCCTTTGAGGAGGTGTAGGGGCTGAATATGTCTTTTCTAGTGGTGTTGACCGAGCTTCCCCCTTTGGAGTGATTTGTCTTTTGATATGCTCAGTTGTTGTTTGACATAAACAACACTCAAATTTTGAATGGGCAGCATTATGTACCCTGCACCAACTAGGCAACAAGAGTTCTTGAAAATTCATTCTGGTTCCCAAACTGAGCTAGTCTTGTACACATTTTTTAATAAAATCTTGGAAACCATCCAGCAATCCAATATTATCATCCTCGCATGATTCTTTGTCATCTGACTTTGTCGGCATTTCCATGCTCTGAGGGGTATGGGCTAGGTTAGTAGGTGGACTACACAATACAAGAAGGACCTCCCCTGTTTCTTCTTCTCCAAAGAATTCTTGTTCATCTGAATACGACACCAGAGAATAATTCCACAATTCGGTTTCAGCAAACAACACTTCATTCATGTTGTTGTATTCTGTGATCATGAACGTCATGCTTGGCTCCCAATCAATTCGAATCTGATTTATAATCCCTTTCCATGGAAACCACAAATGAGAGTGGTCGTATGCAGCATATCTATTCAATGCCTTTGTGAAATCCCTTCCTAAAATTATGCCATAGGTGTCCGGGATATTAGCAACTTGGATATCAATGGTTTGTTGAATTCTAGGATCAGCAGCAATTGACATGGGTATTATGTTAATCTCTCCAACTATGTTGATCTCAGTCTTGTCAAGCTATGTTACTCTACGTCGGGATGGAGTTGGAATTATCCCCAAAGCCTTGCACACACTTAGGTGCATAACATTAGCGGAAGCTCCCAAGTCCAGCAAGCAATTATAGAGATTCTTCCCAAACACTCTAATAGTGGTTAGGAAGGGAGGAGTTTCGAACCTCCTTTGAAATTGTCCTCCGAAAACATCCACTTGGGCAACTTGACCCTTATCCTTATCATTTCCCTTGCTTTGGGTTTGTGTCTGATCTGCTTCTTTGGTGGGTTGCTTATTTGGCTGCTGATTGGCAAGCGGATCAACCTTCTGATTGAAAAATTTTCATACAACTGGTTCATTTCACTGATCCCTAAAGTAAACCCTCCTTGAAGGTGCTTCTTGAGTTGACTTGGCTGATGGAGTCCCATTTATCATTCTAAATAAGGCATTTCTCATAGCTAGGACCTTGAGTAGCTCAAAGGTGGGCACACTTAGCTTAACCTTCTTAAATTCTTCCACAATATACTCCCCCATTTGTTCAACTTCTTCATCATAAGTGATATTTCGGGAGGAGCTAGTAGGCTGCTTTTGGTTTTGGTTATGTTGTCTATTCTTGTTGAAGTACCATGTAGGTACATGGGGATATCTCGGATTGTTGCTAGCATCTGGGTCAGGATGGGTGTTGAAATTGTTAGGTAGAGTGGAGGTCGTAAAAGGACCACCAACTTGACCATCGGCCTATCTATTCCTAAGGTCATAAGGGGTAGTCCTTTGGTGAAAAATTTGGACTTCATCTTCCCTAGGCTCGTCCTTATCCTTAAGACCATAATCTACAGGATCGAAAAGTTGAGCCAAAGGACTTTCAGAAAATACTTCTTCTGCCTTGTCATGGTTTTTCATAGTGATGCCTTCCTGCTCTAGCATATTGCACTCAGCCTTCGGGAAAGGAGTCTGATTAACCACCAGCACAGATGAGTAATATGGTTCAGAAGGAACGATGTCTCTGCATCCTAAGCTATCCGTAGCATTTTGGACTTCAACCTGAAAAATTTTAGTAGCCATCTGGAATTCTGGACAATCCAATTCAGAATGTCGACTCATTTTATGTATGCAGCACCAACTAGATAGAGTAACCTTAGCCAAATAGACTTTGCCTATAGTCTTGTCATTGTTGTTGGGTTGATCAAGAGGTGTGGGAACACCACCATTGTTAGGCATTGTGTTCCACATCTGGTTATGCTTCTAGAAAGGACTTTTGTTGAAGTTCTACCTTGAATTTTGATTCCTATCATAATTATGTCCGAACGATGTGATGGCATCACAATTATCCCTGTTGTCATGGTCATCATGATTGTCATGGTTGAGGTTAGCCTAGATTCTTTTCTATGAAGCCTGCAGCTGATTGTTTTGATTCCTCAAATGGGTCATCTCCATAGACATTTTCTTGATCATTTTCATGAGTTCATCAATCCGATCCTTTTCTGTGTTGTTCGGTTGTGGAGCCACATTTTGGAGGAACATCGACTGAGCCACCGGCTGATTTTGGTTAGTGGGTAGAAATTTAGATGCTTGGAGATATGTTTCCACTTGGGGTAGTTGACAATGGACTTGTTGTTGGTGGGGTAGAAAATAGTGAGGAACCAGAGATGCTTGGTTCATTAGTTTTCTGGGGTTCGGTACTATGGGCAAATGCGGTATCGGATTCATGAGGGGAGTCTGATGCTGCAAAGCTTGAGTAAGCCCCTGAATCTATGAAGGATGAGCAACCTGCCCCAAAGAGGGCAGTAGACCAGAAATATTTTGTCCCAAGTCCATGCGAGCAATGACAGCCTCCGCGTATTGATCTGTATAGGATCCAGACTAGATTTCAGAATTGAATGCTAAATTCTTACAATGATTATTCCAAGTTAATTAAATCAAAATTAACTTAAGGAAATAAGAAAATGAAGGAATTAACAAACTGAGAGAAGGTGAGAGAGAAGAAGAGAAATGCAAACAGCGTTTGATTACGAAATTCATCACAAACGTGACTACATCTCCGGGTCTGCTCCAATAGAGTGACCGATCCGATTAATCTCCAAATCAATTACAATTGCACCAAAACCATTCTTCAAGCACTTCGGCAGCATAACGACACTCTAACGTGCAAGAATGACTTAAAAATAATCTCCACAAGACCTCTCTTTCGTCACCTCAGATTCAAGACTTCATCACCTGGAAAAAAAAAAAACTTCATAGCCACTCTCACCTCACACTCCCCTTCAAATACAAAAATTTCACCCAATTTGGCCCTTAACCAAAAGATTTTACAATATTCCCCTTATCTCCATTTTTACATATAAATCCCTATTAAATCCCCTAAAAACAACCTAATCTCCCATATAATCTTTAATAATATTTTAGCCCTTATATTCTTGACTCGGGCTTTACAAATTTGGGAGATTATTGTTTGTTTAAATTTCAAATTAGGAGGGAATTGTTTAAAATAAGGGGCATTCGGTTTTCAAATCACTCATTAAAAGAAACCGGTACCAAAACATTATAAAGAATATGTAGTGGCCCAACGGCCACAAAATATTTTACCAACCCGATGGTCGACAGTTCCAAACCCGCTGACCATGTTTTAACCTTGAACTCCTACCAATTCGACGACAAAAGAAACCCCTGCCAATAATAGAATAAACAAACCGTCGGTGGCGTAACGGTCGGGCCGTTGGCTAATCCAAGACAAGTCACGGATTTGAGCCCGTTATACCTTTTTGCTGAAATGCTCAACGAACTCGCAATGGGAGAGAGAAGAATACGGGCCACGTGTCGCACCAGGAGGGTGCCACGTGGCCGCATCCGATTGGCCAATGCTGATGATGCGGTACTGATGTGGCCTGTTGAGTGGACTGCCGAGGTGGATGCTGACTGGACCTGCTGACCGAGCTACGGACCTGCTGACTATGTGTACGACTATATAGAAAGGACACATGTCACCACCTGATTGGTTTCATTTCAGATTTCATACCATGTGCTGATGTCAGCTGTACGGATGATGATGTCATCACTGTACCTTCAGTCCACCAAGTCAACCTGCAAACTTTGACCACCGATAAGTTGAGCATACGATGTCAGATTTCGACGAAACGAACGTTGCCGGAATCGTCTCAACGAGCTCTTCGCGATGATGCCAACCTCAAAAACTTTTGATGACATTATTTTTTTTGCTTCCTAGACGCCCTTTGATCCTAGTTTGACCCAAGGTTTGACTGGCCATAACTTGCACAAACGGACTCCTTTTCGCTCCATTCAAGTTGCATTGGAATCAGAACACCGAGATCTTTTTGATGGTGCAGATTCTAGAGAGAATGGAGGCACTTCAATTTTCACTGAAAATATCCCCTGGATCTACCAATCTGGTAGGCAGTGGTTGCATCCTCTTTACTAATGTTGTAGTAAAATTGTCCAATGCTGCATAATAGATAGGTAAAACAGTAGCATCATTGAACATGTATGGATCTTCCAGTCAAGTATATTCTCTCTAGAATCGATCATTAAAGGATTTGATCGGTTCATTGACCTCTCTTTGAACTAACATAAAATTTCGGTATGACTCTGCTGGGCTAATCAGAGTCTTGAACTTCTATAGAAAAGCATTTTTTAGAAGGTCCCACATGTTGATAGTTCCTGTCGGCAAGTTGGCATACCAATAGAAGGCCTCCTCCCGCAAGGAGTAGAGAAAGATCCAGAAAACCATATCCTCATGTATGATCTACATAGTCTTCAAAACAATCTCAAAAATCTTGGCATGCTCGTCTATTGTCCTTTGCGGATCTCTAGGGTTGAACTTCAAGCAAAATCTCTCAGGGTTCTTTGGCATGTCATGATAGAGGTTGATGGCCAAAGGAGATGGATTGTTTCCCAACCATGCCATCGGAGGGGGCGGTGGAGGTGGTTGCATGATATTGACTTGTGGCTACATAGGGGCAGTGGCGACTGATGGAACAACTCTTGGATTTGGGCAGGAAGGCAGCATCTAGCCCTGATAGAGTGATAGCCTCGAAGGCTATTTGGAGCAGATGAGTGGGAGAATATGTTTCTGAGAATGAAGGAGAAGACGATGGTGAATGGGTAGAAAAGGAGGATGAAGGTGAAAGTGAAATGGGCTGGTCGGATGTGTTGAAGGTGGAGGCTTAACCTTTCTTAGCTCTCTTAGCTTAGGTAGGGGGTGGTAGCTCTTGGAACTCTACTTTGTTTGGTGTACACCTTAATATTCTGTGAAATCTTTCAAGGGAGAAAGACCCAATTCGATCCAGCTTAGCTCCCAAATGGCCCTCCTTCTAGCACCAGTTTTGTTGATGGGTGTTTTTGTGCAGTTTCTCAACATAGGCAATGCATAGGTGCATTACCTCTCTTGAAAGGAAATATCCATCAAATCGCTGAAAATCACCCCAAGGTCTCTTAGGTGTCAAGTCATGACTTGTATCGAATATCTCAATCGATATTTGATGTGATTTTGCTGGTAATCACAGGGCAGACTTATGTGAGATAAGATGGAAGGAGAATCAGATCTACAAATGGAGTTTCTAAGATGGGGAAGTTACTGTATGTTTGGTGCAAGTTCAAATAGTAGTCTTGAACTCCATTTCTATTTTAATATTTGGCTTTACAATATGCAATGAACCTTAGGATAGGTTATTTCTAAAAAAAGTAAAAAATAGTAGAGAAGAGAGAGGGTTCCTGGACCTACAACTACTAATGAATAGTGATCATGGAGGTCTCTACTGTGGATAGCTTCCTTAAAACAAAATTCCACATAGCCAAAAATTTCACAGTCTCATGAAATTTGTGCTATCTTCTAAGGACTACAGATATTTTACCATTCATTCACCAAACATATGCATGAACAAAGATAAATATTTAAAAGCAGCTTCAAATCTAGGTCTATACTAATTTTGCATAGCCATATACCAACAGCAAATACCCAAAAGTATGGACAAGGAAGGCATCTAAACAACACAAATCTTCATAACCAAGAAATGGAATTACTAAATCTACCAAAGCTAATTGAAAGGAAACTAAAACAACAAAGTAAATTTAACCAAATTATCTAATTAAGAGAGAAGAAACATGAAACATGAGAAGAAACCCAGAAATGCACCAGAGTTAGTGTATTTCTATTGCAATTTCTGCAACATACCTTTACAACAACTCAAATCTCATTGAAAATGAGAGGATGTCCCCTATTTATAGTGTCGCAAAAGTAGAATATGTGGCCAAGATTGATTTACATTTGTGTGGCCACAATTCAGTGCAACCTAGGGTTCTACCTACCCCACAATATATAACATTTTAAAATACATTTTGTCCATATCCATGTTTTATCTTTTAGTGGTAGCATTGTAGCATTTTGTCCTCTTGTTGATTGCTCTTTGCTATAGCTACTCCTTTAGAAATTCTTCATCAATAACAGGGTTGCCTTCCTACTTCTTCAAATTTGCATATTCCATGAATTTTATAATCACCAGTTGGAGCTTATCAACCTCTATGATGTCGGATCTCAACACTTGGTAGCTCCACTCTTTAGAATTATCAATGAGCTTCTTCTAGTCCTCCTCATACTTGGTAGTGTGATCCTTGAATAGCTTGGATTGGGAGAAGGCTCGGGAAATAGAGCTGATGAAATCTATAGTAGTTGTGGCCGATATCCCATCTTCCATCCTCTTTTGGAAGTGAGGCTTTATATTTTTTGGATTGACTTGGACAATGGGAATATCATATCCCTTCACTAACTTTAGATCAGAGGCAATCCTCTTTGACTTCCTTGGCCCATTCAATATCTAGATTTACCTTTTCAACTATCTATTCTAGCCTCTCCTTCCGATGATCGAAGTCTCATTTCCACACATCCATCAGCCAATGATTATCCTCCTTAAATCAGCCACTTGTGCCTTAAGCTCCTCTTTGGAAACTTTATCCTGTTGAATGAGATGCACCACTATGGTGATGGATTCTTAAAGGTGATCTACTTTTTTCTCCATGGTGCCCACTCCCAAGTCAATGGTGGATATGTTGTAACTTATTTCTTGTTTTCCCACCACCGGCATAGCTATTTGTACTGCTCTGGATCTAGAGGCATCTATCATTACCTTTGAGTTGATTCTCAGTTTTTTCTACTTCTTGGTGTTGATATAAGCTCGAGCTAATATAGCCTCTAGCCTTGCCTTTGGGTCTTTTGGAGTGGGAGCCCTCTTTTCTAGCTGTCTCTCCAACCAGTCAAGCATCAAGTACGTTTCCTTAGGTGGTTCCTGTTGATCCTCTTTTTTTCTTCCTTGATTTCAATTGCTTTATCATTGACAGCTTCCTGCTTTATCTTTGTATCCTCCTTTTCCTCATCAGAGTCTTGGATGAACACTATGTGTTTGGTATGGAATTTGGTGGGCAAGCATTCATCGGGGTTGCTTTCCCCTTTAGCACCCTTTTCTTCTCTTTCTTCATCATGCCCATGCTCCTCAGGCTACTCAATCTCTAGATTCATATAATTTTCAGCCTCTTCTTCAGGCTTACCTTCTGCCTTATCTTTTCACTCTTCATCATTCCTTGTTGCACGGTCTCGTTCTTCCACTAGAGACTTATCACCCTCTACTTCTATGGCAGCAACCCTTTCTTCAATGATAGGTTGTCTTTCAGTCTCCTTGTCTTCAATTTCCTTGATTTGCTTGACCAAC
Organism: Sequoiadendron giganteum; assembly: GCA_007115665.2. Taxonomy (NCBI): domain Eukaryota; kingdom Viridiplantae; phylum Streptophyta; class Pinopsida; order Cupressales; family Cupressaceae; genus Sequoiadendron; species Sequoiadendron giganteum. The sequence goes on along the minus strand of CM021104.1, from coordinate 75,425,399 downwards.
TCAGCATCAAGCTCTGGATCAGATATTTCTTCAATTGTCTTTGTGTCTAGATCCTCACCATCATCACTGGAAGACTCATAGGTAACTGCATCAATTTCTCGATGCTCATAAATGGGGTGCTCATGATAGTCATTTTCCTACTCTTCCAACCTCTTGGCTGCCTCCAATTGTTGTCTTTCAAATTCCTCATAAATTTGCATCATGGCTTCTATATTGGGTGGCTTAGTAGGAGGAGGAGGAATTGGGGTGTTGATCATTTCCTAGGTAATTGCAGCCTACACTATCAGGTTTGCAAACATTCTTGAAATCCTGGATGGCATATTTTGCATATATTTCATGAAATACTCGAGGAGGGCAACGGTAGGCATTGCAGTTGCATCGGAAGAAGTTGGAAGAGAAAAACAAGGAGACATGGAAGATGAATAAATTAGTCAAGTGGTAGCAGAAGATGAATCTGTAACTCATATTTTTCAAAATTTGTGGATGGATGCTAACTACTGCACAAGATTAAACATCAATTCTAATCTAAATAAAACAACAAAGAATGATAAGTAAGCATGATTAATTTAAACTAATAAAACTAGAATGATCTCACCGAATATGCAAATACTTCCTCGATTTATCTCAATTGCCCTTCTCCATTTTGCTATCTTGTTATTCTTTCCCTCAGATATTTGTGTGTTTGAATGCAAGCATAACTTCGTCGAGTGTCTCAGCAAAATATCGAAGATTGTTTCTTCTCAAAAGTGTATAATGATTTCGGGAGGGGGAATAATGATTATGATAGGCCATTTTATAGATTTTATGTTTTCGAATGATCAGCTCAGATTGAAAGAGAGATCGACGGATGAGATTGATGAATGCCATGCGATGAGTTATGTGATAGATAGAATGTGAGTTAGAATGTGAGTTCAGGACACGAGTTCAGAAAAGACTGCAGATAGAGACTAAGTTAGAACATGAGTTAAAACACAAGTTCAACATCTTAATCTCCAAAAATAGAAGAAATAGACTTTGTATGCAAAAGCCAAAGTTAGAAGTCGAAGATGAGGAATTCGAATGCATAATTAAATTAATTAATTAAATAAAAGATATTTAATTAATAGATGCATACATGCATATAAGTTAGAACTAGTTAATCGACTAGTTGTGACGGAGAGTCTTCTCGTAGAGATGATCAGCAGTTGAATTCAAAGATAACTCGAGAACTAAAAATAGATCTTGAGTCAGAAGGTGAGTGAACAATTAGATAACTGATTGACAGAAGAAAGTGACATAAATAATTAAATATGAATTAAATATTCATTTAATTCAACATTCAAAAATAGAAGATTTAATTAAATAAATAAAGTAGTTTATTTACTTTGACTTTCAAAAAGGGTAGAATTGAATAATTAAATAATTAATATTTAATTATAGTTGAAAAGGGGGTTAAATGAATAATTAAATAAAGATATTTAATTATAGTTGACATATGATAAAAAGAGGGTTTAATTAAGAAGGAAGAATTAATTAGTTAGGGACATAATTAAATAAACATGATTTATTTAATTATCCAAGTTGAATAAATATTAATGATGAATTAATGAATTAATTAAAAAGGAGTATTTAATTAATAGAGGAAATGTGTTAGAAAGGGTAATTAAATAATTGACATTATTTAATCATGACCATGGACTATAGAATATTATTTCGATTATGTACTCATAGGCCTAGACCAATTTTAGGTATCTACAGTTTGCCGCTCTTTGATACAATGTTGGTACAACGTTGTGTCAAAGAAAATATGCCCCGGTCGTGTCCCAGCACGAAACAGGTTAGGGTATGCCCCCTCGAGAAAATTGACATTTTTTTGAAACGTTTCAAAAAAATCAGGAAATATTCCCGATAAGTCAAGATGATAGTTAGAAATGCTATGGAGTCGACGGAATTGAATTTGGAGTTGATACAGACATATACGAGTCGTTAGAAGTTGAAAGATTACACGGCCAATATATTAGGGCTGAGAAAATGCCACTTTTAACCCACCTATAAATAGGAATTAGGGCTAAAATGAATTCATTTGCACATGGAGGAGATAGAAAAACTAGAGATTTTGCTCTGACTAACGGAGGAAATGGCTCCTATTCCATACACCAAACATCAAGGATATCGGATCCGGACCTTCAGGAAGCCAGCCGACGTAGGACCACCGGTATGTACTCGAAAACGAGATGTTTTAATGTATTTTTGGCACATTTTTCTAGGCTTAGAAAATGAATAAGCAAATACGGTGCGTCGTAAATGACGCATATGTCATCATATTCGCCGCATCTGACTGCGAAACGACGCATCTGCAAAAACTCGCAAGGCTAGTTTCAGCTGATTAGGGAATGACCGCATGTGTGGTTGTGCAACGCAAATGCATTAGGGATAGACGCAACTGTATGCATGAACCACATATGTGTTTAGTGAAACGCATATGTAGGTGGAGAACAGAAAATGTAAAATGAACCGCATGTGCAAGGTGCACCGCATGTGTAGTAGTCATAAAGGGGTGGTGAGAAAATGCAACGCATATGCATTTTACAACACGTGTGAGGCTCTATGCAATGCATTTGCAAAAAATGCACTACATCTATTAAAGTGAGCCGCATTTGACTAGCAAAATTTTTCAAAAAAAAATTTTGAAGGAAAATTTGAAAAAATACTGACATCATGGATAACTTGTAGGTGGTGATAGATCCTATCTACACATGGGAGTCACGACCGGATACATTTGCCTTGAGAGACAGTTTGA